>PVJI01002220.1:50029-151583 GCA_004026765.1 Micronycteris hirsuta | reverse complement strand
TCTCTGGTTATGTTTTGCTTGCTTTCTGCTTTTGTTGATTATGATCCAGTTAAAGGTGAGATCATATGGTATTTGTCCCTCACTGCCTGGCTGACTTCACTTAGCATAATGCTCTCCAGTTCCATCCATGCTGTTGCAAAGGGTATAAGCTCCTTCTTCCTTTCTGCTGCGTAGAATTCCATTGTGTAAATGTACCATAGTTTCTTGATCCACTCATTTGTAGATGGGCACTTAGATTGTTTCCAGCACTTGGCTATTGTGAATTGTGCTGCTATGAACATTGGAGTGCAAAGGTTCTTTTGAATTGTTTTTTCAGGATTCTTAGGGTATAATCCCAGTAGTGGAATTGCTGGGTCTGATCTCCAAAATATATAAAGAACTCATATGACTCCACTCCAGGAAGACAAAAAACCCAATTAAAAAATGGCAAAAGACATGAATAGACACTTCTCGAAAAAGGACATACAGAGGACCCAGAATCATATGAAATGATGCTCAACATCATTAGCCATCAGAGAGATGCAAATTAAAACCACAATGAGATACCACCTCACACCAGTCAGAATGGCCATCATCAACAAAGCAACAGATAACTGTTGGAGGGGATCTGGAGAAAAGGGAACCCTACTGCACTGTTGGTGGGAATGCAGACTGATGCAGCCATTATTTGCCTTTCTTATCACTGTGTGATATACATAATAACACCAAGCCACTTGAGCCTAGTGAATTATTCCGGACACAGGAACAAATGCGGACGACTCTATCGTTCTTCTCGCTAAGCACACTACTTTTGTAGTCGCTCCTCCCTCACTGACTACAAATCAGAGAGCTATAATAATTACCTGTAGCTGACATGTCTGCACATCTCCAATAAGAAACTGGTTCAGTCATTTTTCATGGAGCATAAGGAGATCCTTTTTATAAATATTCATACTCTGAATTTAGGTCAGGTACCAGTGCTACATTTAACAAGCTAGGGCAAATGTAAGAGTAGCACACGCAAACCTCACTTCCGTATGATAGATCCCACGTGAGAAAACAGAAAGTACCTAAATAATTAGCCATATATGTGTTATAGTGTATTTAATGTTGTATTTTTTCATAGAAATAGATGTTTCAGATAAAATGTGTACATTACCAATAAAACAAGGTGCCTTACTCTATTTATGTCAGTCATAAGTTCACTTTTAAAAAATATTAGTGCTACACCTGATTTTTACGAAGTTTGTTATGTATATTTTGAAAATTTTTAAATTTCTTCATTAGTCATTTGTTTATGGCTCTTGAAAAATAGTATATAATATAGATCTAGGTTTATATTTTTATTTGTATTTTGCCACTTTATATGTATCATAATCACATGAATGATTTGGGGGAAACAAAGAAGATCTTGGACCATTGTTGATAGCATCAGTGTTTTTATATTTTTTAGAGTATAACTCTTATTTTAAAGTAAATTTTCACAAGTGGGTGCTGTTGGTCATAACAGACATGTGAATAAATAGCTAGTTTAAGTTTGTGTTAAAAATATGAAGTAATTTATAACATTTTTTGTAATTTATACTATTGTAATTAATTTTATAAATTTTCATAATCACAGACAAGATGGATGGGATTTTTCCTTTTTTATATGAAATAAGAGCATTTAACCTAGTTTTAAAAAATTAAGCAATTAAATAAGGAATTTACTCATTGCAGAAAAACACGATGCTATTGTCTATAAATTTATTTTATTTTAGTTTTTATTTTTTTAGATATTTTATTTATTTATTTTTGGAGAGAGGGGAAGGAGAAAGAGAGGGAGAGAAACAGCAATGTGTGGTTGCCTCTCACATGGCCCTCACTGGGGACCTGGCCTGAAACCCAGGCATGTGCCCTGACTGGGAATTGAACCAGGGCTGCTTGGTTCCCAGCCCGCGCTCAATCCACTGAGCTACACCAGCCAGGCAATTGTCTATAAATTTAGTAGAAAGTAAATGTAGTCTTTTTCTACTCAGAAAGTCAAAGAATATATGGAATTAAGGATAGCTTTAATATTTTAATTAAATTCATAATAATATTACTTAACAGAATAAATTTACATTTTGGAATTTCAAAACAGGAAAAAGTTTCCCTTAATATCTATACCTCAAACCTTGCTTAAGAAAATACCCTATGCAAAAATATATGTTCTATTTGTATAATGTGTTTTGTATTTTTTTGCTTTGTTATCATCATCATATAATCATTATACTTATTAGTAGTAGTAGTAGCAGTAGTAGAATTAGTAGTAATAGTGATAATGTGCTTTTTAAAAACATTTGTGCACATGAGTAAGAATAACATATCGTATTCTAAAAACAATTTTTTCTGTTCACTATTATTTATGGTACTCATTCCTTTATTATTTTAGTAAGTGTTTATTGAGCACCTACAGTGCAAGAGGCACAGTCTTAAACTATGTGAAACAAACATCGGTGTTTGATGAAATGGACACTTAATAAAATAAATGAAAATAACGTGTTTTACTTAGAAATTTGGTTCAATTTTTTGTCTGTTTTGTAAGTTACTATATAAACAATGAAATTGAAATGCTACAGTATAAAAATTAATAGACGCTCTTAAATTAATCTATCTATAATTATTGAGAGTTAGTATAAATATACTTGCATAAGACGCATGAACAAAATTAAATTTAGAGTCAAAATCAAATATCTAGTTTAACATTACACAAAAGTATATCTATATTTTGTCATTAATCAGGAAATAATATTTTATTGTGAGTCAAATGTTATTCATGGTGCAACATTTTGTAAATTTAATATCACTAGATATTGTTAAGTCAATCTAGCATCTTCATATAATTACAAATATAAATATAAAATTGCACTTGGTTTTCAGATACCATATTTTTTGAACCATAAGATACACCTAGGTTTTAGAGGAGGAAAATAGGAAAAAAAAATTGAAGCAAAATATGTAGTAAAATATTTAATAACATAAATAACATAATATTTCACCAATGTAAATGTAAACAGAACATTCGGACTATAAGACGCACCCCCATTTCCCTTCCAAATTTGAAGGAAAAAGTGTGTCTTATAGTCCAAAAAATATGGTATATCAATATCTATCTGAATATGTCTCTTGTCTATTTATCTCTATCATCTGCCCATAACTATCTATCTATTTATCTATCCATTATTTCTCTTTGCCCTTACCCTCTTCCTATTTAAGGGCTAAATATTCTGAGAATATTATTTTTCCTCAGTACTAATTCCTGACTTAAGCATTTCAAAAACAATGAAAACTAAAAAAAAAATTCATCAATAATTTGTATTTGATAATGTTGCTTAATAGATCAGCATGTTTGCTGTCCACATCTTGTTTGAGTCAAAACAAACATCTAAATTATAACTTCGTAACATCTGCTTCCTCTAGAGGGCTATTTGTGTGGACTTTGACAGATGTGAAAACTGCAAAGAATGACTGTAACAAATGAGACAACTAATAGTGCTGTCTTAAAAAAGTCAGCCCATCTAAGCTTATTGAAATAAGCTCCAGACTGAGACTGAGATGACATGCACCTGTTCCTCCAAACTATTGTTCTGGAAAGAGGTAATGACTTTTTAATTATTATTTTCCATCATGTGAAATGTGAAAAAAAATTGAAACACCACAGGATATTGTAATATCACAATAGCATTTTGTTAGGTATCTCGATTTGTGCAAAATCGTGGTGAATTTTATTGTCTGGTGAATGTATATTGCAAGAATGAAAGTGGAAGAAATGGATTAGGTTTGTTATCTACTTATGTGCACATGATTGCTTACAAATGGCAGAACCAATTCTATGAACTAAGGTTCCATAATTACACACCAGAATATAACTGGCAGTCTTGATGAAACTTTAATATCTCAGGGATTAAAAATCTGTGGAAGTTTTCTCTAACTAGGGCAATCAAATATACTGGAGACTTGAAAGAGCAGCAATCTTTATGGTGAATGCATGTGTCCAATATTAAAATAAATATTTTTATTAAAGATAAATAAATTTGCAAAATTATATTCGAGATAAAGAAAAGCACAATCTGCCCTGGCTTGTGTAGGTCAGTGGATTGAGCACGGGCTGGGAACCAGAGGGTCCCGGTTCGATTCCCAGTTGGGGCACATGCCTGGGTTGCAAGGTTCGGTCTGGTGAGGACCATGTGAGAGGCAACCATACATTGCTGTTTCTCTCCCTCCCTTCCCCTCTCTCTAAAAATAAATAAATAAAATCTTAAAAAAAAAAGTACTTAAAAAAAAAAAGAAAAGCACAATCTGTTGTGTGTTCTGGGGGCTTAAATCTACATTAAACAATAACGATTGAGGCCGAAACTCTTTGTCAACGAAAGGTTTTATTGAGCCACATGCTAGCCAGAAAAAGGACCTGGCATGGGTACAGTCTGAACCACTAGCAGCATGGCTAGATCGAGAAGACAGCTCTTCTGCAGCTGACAGTGCTCTTTTATAAAATGAATTGGAGAAGATATATGTTTTTTGAAAGAAGTTATGTTAACTTTAGTTAAGGGAGCATGAAAAGGTCTAGGGGGCCAGTCCATAAAGAAGAAATGTTTGCTGCTCTCGGATTGGTTCTGGATGACAGTCTGGAAAGTTCATGTGTAAAGCAAGATGCAATGGTGTCTGGTGGAAAGCAGTTCTCTCCCAGTAAGAACAGAAATAGCTCCCTGGAAGTTGATTCAAATTCTCAACGTACATTTAAGAATGTGAGCAGTCTTTTGTTGGTTTCTGCCAGCAGCTCTGCTAACTAAGTCCTGTTAATTAAGACTGCCTCTTCTTCCCACCCTGCGACCTGCTGTAAATTAATTTAGGACATCTCAGAATTTTTTCGTGGACGTGCCCTTATGAATGTCTCGCTAATTAAAATATGGCGAGACTGAAGTTGCATGATTTCTCAGACTAAGTTTTAAAAGCCATGCAGCCTCTGCTGTTTTCTCTTGGAACACATCTCTGGGACCCTCCACCTGTTGTGGCTCAAGAGACCCCGCGGAGTAAGATGCCCTAAGAGTTTCAGCTGTTTCCAACCGTTTGAGCTTTGCTAATCCAGGCATCACTCATGTGAGTAAGGAATTTTCTACACGACTCCAGTCCCAGGCACTCTCTGACCGAGAAACTATGACCAATGACAAATTAGTTGAGCTCAGTCAATCCTCAGAACTGTGGTAGATAGTAAAAGGGATTTTTATACACGTAAGGATGGGTTTGATTTGTTACTCATCAATCAATATTTAGAATATCCACATTAAAGTGTATGCAGTAGCACATTTATGATGTTTAAATAAAGAGAAGCCTAGCCCATCTTGTATTTTATACAAGATATTTCTATCTGGAAATTTGTAAGATGCTTTATTTAAATGTCAAATGCAAAGTCAGTTGCATCAAACAGCTGGTGCACAGCCACTGCAAATGATATGCTTATTCACAAAGTCTTCTGTGTTACTGTTGTCGAATGAGAACATCTTGAATCTAGCCCTTTTGGTAAGTATTTATTTTAAGACTTCTTTTTTGCCTGACTTTTCTCAGCTTCAGTCTGTGCTCTCTGGGTTGATCGGTGGATCAAATGAGAATGTGTGTTGGGATCTATATTATGGAATTCTCAAAGACAGAAAAAGGATCTTAGTCACTGATATCATTCTGGTAATGGAGAAAGTCAAATGGAATTAGCATTGCTAAGAGTCACAATAGAGTCAGAAGGCTACTGAGGAAGTGGGGTCTGTGCACATCTCATGTCTCAGTTCTCACTGCTGCTGTTAAGTTGCTAAACTCATCTCAAGGCTGAACCCTAACCAACCTGAACAACTGCTGCAGAGACAGACATGGACTTCCTTCCTTTTATTTTTCACCTCCTTAATTTGCATATTGGTACTAATCAATCCCTGTTAACCTTTATTTGCACGAAAGAATTATACTTTGGGGTTTTAGCCTTTATAAACCCTGCCTTTCTTCCTTCCTTCCTGAACAGACTATAAATTGTTACCTGACTCTGTGTCTAGAGTATTACAACTCTTTTCGTTCAAATAAGCACCTTCTGTTCTTTATGAAAAAGCCTGAAACTCTTTGGTTAACAGTTCCCAGAAACCATATCCATTTGATTCTCGTCATTCCTTCACTTGTTTCTTACCCAGGTTGCCTTTGGTGGACATCTGCTGTTTATGATTGAAGTCTTTTAAGGGAATCAATTAGTTTGGGTAAGAAATATTCAGGTAACCATATTGTGAGTGTAATGAGAAGTTAAGTCCTGGGCAGGTAGACACATAGAGTGGATGAGGCCAGAGGTGCTGCAAAATACTTTACAGTGCACACTGTAAATTCAGCCCAATATGTCAACAGAACTGCTCTTAAACAACTCTCATCTATAGTATACAAAAAGCAAATCAATGGTTGCTCAGGAGTAGAACAGGTTTATAAACAGAAAGATGTAGGGGATGAATTGCATGTTTATTATGTTGATTCTGTTGATGAGTCTATGGATGTCTAAACTGATCTAACTGTGCATTTTTCTTGTGTGCATATCATTGTATGTTAGCTACATCTTAATTAAGATGTTTAGAAAGTCAATATATAGCCCTGGCTGGTGTAGCTCATTGGATTGAGTGTGGGCTGGGAACCAAAGGGTCCCGGTTCGATTCCCAGTCAGGGCACATGCTTAGGTTGCAGGCCAGGTCCCCGTGAGGGCCATGTGAGAGGCAACCACACATTGATGTTTCTTTCCCTCTGTGTCTCCCTCCCTTCCCTTCTCTCTAAAAAAATAAATAAATAAATAAAATAAAAATAAAATCTTTAAAAAAAAAGAATACTTTATAAAAAAAAAGAAAATAGCAATCAGTGGAGCAAAATACTAAATAATAAAAAAGAAGTTAGAAAGATAGAAGTAGAGGGACAATACATGTTAGAGACCATCAGGACTGATCAGAGAATGAGACCCGACTACAGGAGAGGAACTTATATAAAGACCATAGAAGCAGAAGGACCACATAGGAAACCTGAAAAGCTCAGGGGAGGCCTGAGTGGCAGGCAGCCTTACAAACTAAGAGACCTAAAGTAACCACTTAGGATGGCCTAAAATTAAATATTTCTGACAAAAAGCACTTCATGGCAGGTAGTCATGTTCTACGCTGGTATTTTTCCCTAACAAAGGTCAGTCTTTACCTTAGTTGAGTCTTCCTGTTGTCTTTTTGCGTGTAAAATACTGTACCCGATAAACATGCTTTTGCAATAACAAAGTAATTTCCCTTATTTCAGACCCCTCAAAACACAGTCACCACCCCAGAGCAGAGACCACAAATCCCCTTACTGTTGTTGTTGGGTAAATTGTTGACTGCTAACTATCCTGTACCCACCTGTGTATAAGTATGTGTCTATCATTTTCTTTTTATTCAACCCCAGAGGTCCCACTCCCTTTTTTTTCCTCCCTCCTCCTTAGTCTATCGCCAATGGATTTTATGTTTCATGGCTCCTCTTTTGACTGTAATGTATAAAATGAGATGCAAAACTATCATTATTTGGAGCATTTTCTCAACTCATTGAGATTTTGTTTCCCAGCAATTGTCATCAGTTTGGCTCAAATGAACTCACAAAAATTCTCTACAGGATTGGATGTTTCATATGTTGACAAGATTTAGGTAAGTTGAAAGTGAAAGGACAGAAAAACATTTTCCATAGAAACAGTAGACACCACATGCAATAGTTAATTAAATGTGACCATAAATATAAAAACTGAAATTACAACCACAGGATATAGTTACAATGGGGGGATAGACATAAATTCTAAAACCGAGCCCAGAATGCAATGGATATAAAATTTAAATAGATATATTAGAGTTCATCATAATTAAATACTTCATGAAAATAAAAATGTGTCCCATCTTTTTCCATGAAGAAAATTAATCAGACTATCACAGTCTGGGAGAACAAATTGCAAAACATTTATCTGACAAAGGATTTGTATTCTGAATACATACAATATGCCAATAACAAAACACTAGGACAATAAACAACAACAAAAAAAGGATGGGCAAAGACTGACGACAACAGAAGGACACGAAAATACACAAGAACACGAAGCATATTAAAAATCCACCCATTAGAAGGAGCAGAGAATTTTGATTCTAATGCATTACTGTGGAAGAAAAAATAGTGAAATCACTGTAGGAAATGTCTGTTAGTTTCTCATTAAATTTACAATATACCTACCAGATTACCCAGAAATTCCACAATTACAAACTTATTCAAGAGAAAGTAAAGCATGTATTCAAAATAATTGCATCGGAATAGTCTCAAATCTATTTATTATAGCCAAAATTAAGAAATGGCTCATGTTTCTATTCATAAGAGATTGAATTTTTTTATTTAAAAACGTGCCAACAACCTATCAAAGGAACATTACTCAGAAATAAAAGGACATAAAACTACCTGGATGAATTTTTAAAATATGGCACCAAGTAAAAGAGACACATAAAAGACTGCACATTCTATAATCACACTTACTAAACTGTCTATAACATGTAGAACTAATCTATGTAGCTAAAGAAAAAGGCTGAAGAAGTTTGTCCTTGCGGGTAGATGTAAAGGATAGTGTATAATAGTAATGTATATTGAAACCTATATATCCTATTGATCAATGTCACCCCAATAAATTTAATTAAAAAATAAGACTGACCAGGAAAGTCATGAGGGAACTTCGTGTGGTGACAGTAAGTCTGTAACTTAATAAGAATCTGGGCTACATAAGTGTATGCATTTGTAAAGACACATTGAACACATTGAAGAATAGTGTGTGAATTTTACCTCAAAAAAATCTACAAATACTGAACTCTACACAAAAATATGTAACTCTACTTAATAGCCCTTTATATCCAGTTAACTGTAATCTTGAAATGTTTCAGAGTAAAATGTACTAATATCTACAAGTGTGAAATACATGAATATATAAAATATAGTGTGGGTTAGAGAAAAAGATTCATATAGATAGATACAATTATAGATAAATATAGATATTCAATAAAGTAACTATAAGCATAATCAATCTGAGAATCTTAAGTGGTGAAGATATGGTTATTTACTGCATAATTCTTTGGACTCTGCTGTTTATGAAATTTTTCCTAAAAGGAAGTTTGAAAAAATCAATGAAGAAGACTTTGTATTTACTGATAAAAAGGTTCCATAAGATTTTCTACACATTATAATAATTTTTTCTTGATTTTGAATATGTTATAACTCGTATAGTCACTACATACCTTAACTTTTAAAATCTTTTTCTTATTTTTTCTCTTTAGTTATAATTTCATTGTTAACTACTTATTAGGATTATGCTTGTCTCATTCACAGGGCTATTTTGAGTGTCCAATAAAATTAAGTAATTTATGATCTTGCATTTACTGTTTTTAAATGCAACTTTTAAAACAACTACCCAAAATGTCCTTGGTAATTTTATGCATATTATCTTGCTTGGCACAATAAAACTATGAGATTAAAAATATTTGCTTCAATTTAGATATAAAATATAATATATATAACACATATATAACACTTATATATGTGTGTATAAAACAATGTATATTTTGAGTTCATTATACATTTCATATATAATATATTGTTATATAGTTAACTATATGTATTTTATTTGATATGTATATGTGCATGTGCGTGTGTGTGCATGTATAAAGTTGTCCAACTATTTGGATCAGATCTGAGCTTCAAACTCAGTTATTAAATTATACCTATTGAATTAAAATAATATAGTGAAATATAAGTATTACTCTTACAAAAAGTAAAAATACATAATCGCTGCATGTAGTAGAGCAGAAGTAATATCCAAGAAAACAAGATATGGAAGAACATTGAGACACCAATGAAACAGAAATCTAGGGTAGTTTTGGAGGTCAATTTGTGCTAGATAAGCAAGCAGAATATAAAACAAAAACCACGATTTTTATTTACAGGATTGTAAATGTATTTCCCTTGGAGTGGAGGATAATGCAGTTTAAGTCATAATCAAGCAATTGAAAATATTGAAGAAGATCACCTTTAATTGTCTCACTGAAATGACTTTCCTGGGATATGATTTAATAGATAGCCATTCTCTATGCTTGATTATATCATTGTAGCACAGGAGCACCCAAAGAGGAAGCTGCTTAAGAGTTCGTGATATTCAAAAAAAAAACAAAAAAAAACAAAAAACAGCTAGTGGACCAGCAGACGTGGACATGCCGTTTATCACTCACATTACAGGGGAGTGCACCAATGGTGGTGGATCAGTGTGAGAAAGACCACACCTCTTCCGGTCTGAGGCTCCTTATGAGGGGCCCCAGGCAAAGGAGGCATGCGTCCTATGCATGATTCAAAACTTTATTACCTCAGTGTGTACATGCAGAGAAAAAGGTCAAGAAGCAGTCACAGGACCAGAAGCTGCACCCAAAAGGAAATAAGGAGAGAGTTACAGTCCATTCCCAAAACAACACATACCCTCTGGCCAGGGGTCCCCTGGCCAGGCCTCATCATGAGTAGTTAGAAGGGTCCATGTCTTCAGCTACCCTACAATCATTCTGTTTTTTCAAAATAATTATTTAAGATTTTTCCCAGTTGATGAGTAAAATAAAATTGACATATGATCACTTTTATTATTTATTAAATACATATTAGTCAACATTCACTAAATGTACTCACCATATTACTATGTATGATTTATTCAATTACTATAAATGAGGCAATGCCCAATGTTTTCATTTTAACTATTTTTAATTTGACTTGTCTATAGCCCAATTTCCTCATGACTAAAATAAGGATATGTTTCCAACTATCTAGTATGGTATACATTTTTAGAATGAAAGATTTTTAGCAGATTTCGTGTCACGTTGTATGCTATTTTCATCAACATCTCCAGCGTTAGCATCGCATTACAATTTGCGTTTGTTGCTCCCTCATTCTTAACTTTTCCTGAAATCAGGGATTGTAGATAATTTAACTGTGGACTCTTATTACTTAAAATAATCTTCTTAATAGTGGTAGGGAGGTGGTTTATAAAATAATAACCAATAAGAATTATTTCATACTTGACAGTAATAGATCTTATAAGTTATTTGATTTTCCTGTATAAATATCAAATTGATCACATCACACATATTTTTATAAAGCAATGTGTAGCTTTTTGTGAATTCCAGCACTAAAATATACTTTATTAACCTATGTTTCTACATCCACATCTTGCTGTTTGGTTTCCATGGAGACTGTCATGTTGTTAAGTGACTATTACATTACGAGCTCTTAGGCATTTGATGAGATTCTCAAGAAAAAGCCAGGTTCAAGATAATAAAATGAAAGACATATATCTTAAAAAAAAATTTATCTTTAAACCATGAAACATTATATTTCCTAAAATATAATTCCTATTAGCAAATAATGAGTATTTTACTATTTATGTTTTAGTTACAAAATGAATTATAGACTTTAAAACTAAATGCTTAATATAAGTACCTACTTTTCCTTTGATAGAGAAATAAAATTAGTTCATGTTCTTTTTATTTTAACGTGCATGGAAAACATCTTCTATTATAAATGTTAGTCAATGCTATTAAATTTGTTTCATATAGCATTAAAATGGTAGACAAAATTCACAAAAATAGAAATAATATAATGTCCCTCATGTATATTTAATATTACATAAATAAAAATATTATTCGAATCCTTTTGGACAGATTGACTTTTAAGCCCATGTAATTGTGTACCTTTTTTGCTCAGTGAACTGTATTAAAGAATTATCATTTATTTTTGTATGGACCTCTCGTGGCACCCCAAAGTTTCTAAATTATCACAAAAGTTAATATGATTACTTTCTGCATTTTTAATTTAGAGAGATAAAAGTCAAAATGCAAAAATTTCTCTGGTACTATAGTTTACATATCTTATTTCATGGGCAAAATTATTTTATTGGTGTGCTTGGTAATTTTACTTAAAAATTATCATATAGCAGTTTTGGTTTCACAGCAAAATTAAGAGAAAGGTACAGAATTTCCCATACCCTACCCTCACATGTCTGTAGCGTCCCTTGAAGGAAATGAGATAAAAACCATAAACGGATTTAGAATGTAAACAGTGAGAAGAATAAAGACCAAGGGCAATATCTTGGTGAAAATAAATGACTGGGGATTACCTGTGGGCAAGAGTTAAATAAGCGTGTCAGTGAACACATCGAGAAGAATAAATTTGATTCTCAGAAGTTTTAGTTACTGGTCTAGTCATGGAGAGAGACTATGGGGAAGTCAGGAGTTACCCCACCCCCACCTCAGTTCTTGCCTTGCTCGCAAGAGACAAATTCAAGCAAGAAATAAAACAAGTAATGGAAATGAGATAGCAAGTTTATTTATGAAACACATATGAGTACAAAGCTGCAAGCAGGCACCTGGCTAGTCTAAAGCCCCAGATATAGAGGAAATATAGTTGCTAGTAAGTTTGTACTACCACTTGAGTAAGTTGTTAGTCAGTTTGTGTATACACTTGAGCCAAGGCTACAAGCTAATCTAAGTATGCCAGCTATTGGGGTTCAGAGGTTATATACCTTAGCTAGCTTCTAAACGTACTCCTCCTTCTCCCCTTCTACACCTTGGGATTAATACAAAGGCTTTCTTTCTTAGTTAATAAAGGCTTTCTGTTTAATTAGTGAAGTTGTTACAAAGGCTCCCCTTCCCAGCACAGAAACTCAAGGTACCCCCCTCTTCCTGTGCTATTCCTGTTTGTGATATTGAGTTCACCTGGTAATCTTAGTGAGATTGTTATCGAGGTTTACAGAAGCTCCCCTTTTTCAGCATAGTCTCAAGGACTCCCTTCTCCTACACTGTTTTCCTTGTGAAGCTTGGGATCCCCTTATCAAACTGGGCTCAGGACTGCAGAGTTAATTGGTGAGACATGTCTCCCTTTTGCTTCTAGCCTTCTGTATTAAGCTCTTTGTCGGATTGTAGTGTGAGGGCCTGTTTTAGTTCCCCTCCTGTTGTTCATTCTTAGCTGCTACTTAACATTCCCCCCTCCAGTAATAGGAACCCAAATCTTTGGGGACTTTGGGTGATGATGGTTTTGACTGCTTCTTGATGAAAGAAGATACTGTGGTTTGGTTTCCTATACTTGTTGGCTTTTGGCCAGAGGAAGGGTCCATGAGTGATGTTCTTCTAGGGGCCCTTGATAAGGGGTCTGAGGTGTTGGCTGTTTTTCTTTATGTGGGGCTGGGCTGGAATTCCTGAAGGTTCATCTTGACATAGAATTGCTGTATCCTAGAGGCGACAAGAAGGTTAAAGAGGCGCAGTCTAGAGAGGAGTAGAATTATAACTATTAAGAGCCCAAGGAACTATAAAAACCAGGTAATAGAGGGGAACACAGACATTAGAGCATCCCAGACTGAACTGGCAACAGGGTTTCCTTTTCCAAAATTATGGAGCTTGGTAGCCTTGTCATAGATCTTTTTGATGTCCTTTTCTTCTTGGCTTGAAGAATTGATAAATGTGCAACAGGCTTTGTTTATGACTGTGCATACTCCTCCCTCTGATGCCAATAGGTGATGGAAAGCTAATCTGTTATCTAGTACAACATTAGCAAGAGAATTTAGGGACTGCTGTAAGTCTTTGAGGGCACTGCCAGTACTTTTTTCTAGAGCAGCTATGCTGCTTGTTAAATTTCTTAAATTGACCTCGTGGTAGGCAAATCGTCCCCATGGAGCTGCTAGGCTGACAGCTGCCCCTATACCGGCTACAATGAGACCAATGGCCCTTTTATTCCAAGGGTGAGTGGCACTGTAAATGGCGACAGAAATCCCTCTGGGGCTAAGGGAACCTAAAGTGCCATGGTTCTGAAATTGAGTGTTTTCCATACTCAAGTAGGTTAGAGCAGACAAAGGCTGGTGAAATTTAGGATAAGAGTTACCATTATAAGGTAGGCTATTTTGGGTGTATCTGCAGACAAAGAGGTATCTATGAGGAATGCACACATGCTTAGAAGTGTTTTCAGAAACCAGACTCACACGGTTGAACCCCAAACAGGGTCTACCTTACAGTCAGTGGGAGGGCCCCCCCTTTTGGGAAGTGGTTCCTTGGCTCTGAGGGGGCTCTATGTGCTGTGGGAACTTGGTAGACAAGCCTCCAGTTAACATTAGTTTCTCCTTGTCAATAGCTGCTGGTATTCTAGAGGTCATTTGGGAATTAATTTCTCAAACACCTGATTGGCCCTTGGCATTTGATGGCTACCAGTGAGTTAGACTAGAGGTGCAAGGACTATCACTAGAAAAGTCATTGGATATATTAGGGATGGGAGAAAATTATATAGTGTTAACTTATCAACACATTCATTTCACAGGTGGCAAACAGGAAGCCTGCGGGCTTCATCCAGCCCTCCACCTTGTTTTATCTGGCCCAGCACCTTATTTCTACCCAGAGGCAGGGTTGAGCTCCTTGCTCCTAGTTAAGAAGTAGTTACATTTATACAGTCCTAAAATTATATTTGGTGCTTGAAGACCGAGGCTGATGTGGCCTCCAGTGAAAATGAGTTTGACACCCCTGCTAGATGAAAAATAAGGATGACAGGATTCTTTAAGGGTCCTGTGTGAAAGCCTGAATACAGACTGTTTATGACTTTGATAAATGACTGGGGTGAGATTGGTGCAAGAGAAGACACCTGGGACTGGAGGGAGGTTTACCAGTAAAAGACTGGTTTTATCAAAATTTGGGGGGAATCTGATAATAGAGATAGTGTGTTGTGACCATTCAAGGCCTGGCAGGTCCATGGTATTTGTTCAGATGGAATATTCACGGAGCCATCAGGATGTCTGTCATGCCTTTATTCATGGGTGGGCGAGGCTCACATGCTGCAGCTGTGTGTCTCCCTGCATGTCGCATGTCACGGCCCTTGCTTCCCAGCATGGTACCCATCATGGCACCTGTCCCCTTGTGTGTCTCCAACTAATGAGAAGCCTCTACTTGTTTAAGAACTAGAGGGCAACAAAGCCAGAAAAATGCCAAAACATTACATAACATAACATAAATTTGCACATGTGAGTCCACTTCATATTATGAGAACAGTTTATCAGACTCAGTCTCAAGGCTATGAGAATACTGGTTATCAGCCCCTCCAAGGCTAGGGGAACACTGCTTCCCTTGGCTACCCAGACACCTGGGCGAGGAAGTCAGACTGCCTCCACTTACCCTAGAGATAGATTTAAGCTAAGGGCTGTGGTTTGAAACTGAGGTGGAAGTGTTATTGTACTTTGCTGTTTATGGCAGATCCAGCAATCAGAAAGTTGGTTTCTAGTAACAATGATATTGGAAAAGTTTACTAACATGTTTGCCTCCCATTCTCCTTGTAGGGATCCTGAACATAGTAGAGTTGTGGAAATAAGAAAAACAAACATTATTGGTTAATGGAAGGGAGACCTGGGATTTTTGAAGTTCAATAAACAGAAATAATTATACTAAGGTTTTAGTTAATCCTTTACTTATTTGTAATAGATTTTTGTTTCTTGAAGAGTAATTTGAGATCCTCTACTGGCACACAGGAGTAGGTGGTACCATCCTGCTGTTCTAGAAGTCCTGAAAGAATTAGCTCCTTCTACTAGTTGACTCAAGAGTGATGTATCCAGCTGGAGATGCCAGGGACCTTGATGGCTGCTGGGAAGATGTAAGAACAGGGAGGTGTCCTTTTCACAAGGGTGGAAAATACTAATGTGTGATGCAGTGAGGGGAATAATGTATAAGTGTTAGGAAGATTGTTCTTAGAATTGAAGCTATGCTATTTACTGGCTGGATTATTCTGTGTATTTGCTTTAATCTATAAGCCTAAATTTCCTCATTTCTATAACAGACAGAAAACAACTGTTATCAATGTTTGTGGGTGAATGTATGTTTATAAAGCCCTCAATAAAAAGAAGGAGCTCACACTTAAATTGCCATCAGTTACCCATCGTATTTTCCTGAATCTCTTCGGCAGCCTGAAATCTCTTCCCTTTCAAAGGTGATTTTAGTGTTGAGAAAAGCAAGAAATCGTAGGGTGCCAAGTCTGGGCTATAGAGGGGCTGAGTCACCTAGGTGATTTGATGTTTTGCAAAAATACTCTGCACAAGATGTGATGCATGAGTGGACACATTGTCATGACGAAGTTGTCAATCACCATTTGCCCATAGCTGTGACCTTCTGAATCATTAAAATAGTTTCTGCTGAAGAATGTTCAAGCTTAATGCAAATTCTGATGCAGTTTTGTTGTTCTATTTGCTCATTCATTTTGAATGTGATGGCCGCACAGTACACCTGTTCACTCAAGAGCATGTGCCTACCCCACTGACTAGTACAGTGAAGTGGTCATTGTTCACACATGTGCATTCCAGTCCACTCTCCTTGGCTGCCAGGTTACATCAGTGTCATGCAAACCATTCTCATTATATTAACAGTGGCTGGACTTTTTCTGGACAGACTGGACAGACCTTCATTTCCCTTTACTAACAGTTTACCCAGTTTTCAAAATAAAATTAGCAATTTCAATTGTTAATGAAATTAACATGGTGATCAGACATGGGAGTCCTATGAGTTGCAACATCCGTTATATACATTTTTCACAAGCAATTTAGAGAAGATTCAAAATACAACTACAAGGAGAAGTTATCACTTATAGTGATAACTCACCAGTCTTACTCACCTCTTTCAGATAAATGGAACAAAACAAGAAAATTAACATTGTCTAATCCCCTGAGGGGAAAACGAGGTGCTATTGTTTCAGCAGGATCATTGGATTTTTCTATACAAACAAGTTATCATATTAATATTTTCTTTCCAACACTCATACAATGGTACCTCTAAAATAATATCACTTTTCATTTCTATATTTTCATTTTTATTAAAGCACACTTTGTATTGTACTTGCTTACCTAGCCAGTGTGTCTTATGATCTGCAAAATCTACAGTGGTAAATCGATACTGCCATTGCCCTTAAGTACTTTACATTCTTGTGAGACAACAGAGCAAGTAATTATAATTCAACATAATTAACTAAAATTGAAAATATCACGTATGTTTATGGATATATGTGGTAGGGCATCTAATGAAATTTGGTATTAAAGATAAGAATCCTAAAAAATGTCATTTTAAACTCATTATTGAAAATAAATTAAAACTAAGACATACAGAGAAATTATTTGGGTTCTTGGGAGAGAAGTGGGTGGTAGAGTTGGGAATGGAAGGGAATTTTAGGTAATGGGAAAATATAGAAAATTAAATAGATGGAATATGATGCATAAATCCAGAGGAAATATGGTCCATTGCTGAGTGTATATATTAAAAGGTGCTCCTCCTTGTCTTAAGTGAAAACATAAATATGCCATTGGATGTGGAATACTCTAAATTATATATAAATTTATATTACCTTAAAAAGTGTTTAATCAAAATATAAATATGAATATAAAAATCATTAAGTCAATTTATATATAATTTTTTAAATATTTTTGTTATTGTTGTTCAAGTATCATTTTCTGCCTTTCTGCCCACCCCTCCCCACCATCCCAGCACTCCCAATTTTTTTTTTTCCTGTTTCAGAGACAGATACTTTAAGCCCATTAAGGATTCAAAAATACTAGTTAAATTTCCTTAATGTAGATTTATTGTCAAATAGCAAAAAACACATTTGTTCTGTTCCCATTGCAATTGGGTATGGCATGTGATTAGATCTCAGCAATAGGGTGTTGGCAAAGGTGATGTGTCATTTATTAGATATTATAAATAGTTAAAATGTGAGTATACTTCTCCCCTGTATTTTTCCCCTTTCATAGCAACCTTAGAAGCCACACATCAGAAAGGTGGAGCTATGGAATGGAAAGTGTTTTGTTCTGGAATTAAAAGTGGAAACTTGCCCACTATGCAGCACACATAAGTCATATATACTTTTGGTTTGTTCTGTCAATAACTATCTTGGCGGCTTTTTCGTACCACTACCATAACTAATACTAGAACTAGTGCAAACATGTCTGTACTGCCCTGTAAGAATCTGAAAAAAAATGACACTAGCTTATCAGTTGGATTGAGAGCAGCAGCAGCACATACTGAAAGCTGGAAAACTAGACAATTATGCGATAATATACAAAAATAATTGATATAAATATTGATTCTGGGTATAACTGCTACCACAAACACACTGAGTTTATACCTCTAGGGGGAAGGATTTGGATAAGAATTTTTATTGTAGTTTTGCTAACTACTAGCTATATTTAACAATGCATTAGAAAAATAAGGGAAGTATAAATACATTTTTATTAACCATTTATATTTTGGTGACCTAGCATAGTATTACTTGGTCTAAGATGATTGATATGAACAAAGCTCTAAAAAGGAGGAATTGATCTGATGAAACACCTAAAGTATGGGTTGTCCCAGGAAGTTAGTGTTATGGAACAGTGTTGGAGGTTGAACAATCAAATCACTCTTTAAAGAGTAGTCAAGTATGTGTTAAAATGGTCTCCTGTGTAACTGTAATGTCAGCTAATGGGACCATTGATCTTAGCCTAAGTTGACTGATGAACTTTTTCTCACTCCCGGGTGGCCACAAGATAGCTAGTATTAAGTTAGGAGAAAGGTATGGGACTAAGTAAAGAAAGAAATGTGTCAGTCCTGAAAGTTATGATAGAAAATAAAGTTGAGTTTTTACCAATATAGGTAACTGAATGGAAGAAAATTGACCAGAAGACTATCAAATTGTTGAAGTAATTTTACTAACACAGAAATTGTGGATGTTATAATATGAGCCTTTAAAAATATCTACAGCTCTCCAAACATGCAGCAATAGGAAGAGGTCCCTAAATATTTAATATATCTCAGCACCTGCTTAAGATTTCCATGGAGAATGATAGATAAAAAGAACTACTTGAACGGTGGAGTCAAGATCCAAAACAAATAGTGAAGAAGAGAATTCCTCCCTGACAGCAGAACCCAGTTCAGTGATCCAGTATTTATCCTCTCGCTGAATACAAAGTGGGGCCATGGGTAGTTCACACGTCTAAGGTATTACAATAAGGCAGGCCTTCCAAGAGTGGAAATGTATAAGAACATCTGGGTCATACCTTTTTGGAATATTTTCTCATCATAAATATGAGGCAGCCCGTGGTCAAAAGGGAGCAGAAGACATTGAAAGACAGCTTACTTTCAGTTTAAGAATTTGTTGACAGAAACAAAATAATAAAAAGGAAATAAAAAATTTAAAAACTTGTGTGAGACCTAAAGGTGACTCAGTAAGACATAGAGATTAATGTATGCCATCACCTCAATTGTATGATTTCATCAGAATAAAAGAAGTTCTCGGATATCACTCTTTGAAGGAGGCTACGATTCCTAAAGTGGAATTTGTAGAGACACAGCAAGCATGCCTCAAAGTTATCGCACAAGGGTATGCCCTAAAACTCTGGCAGCCACTGTACATCATTCTCTCAGACATGAAGTAAATATATATATATGTGTGTCCTGGTGGGCTCAAAATACATATATTTTCTTGGTGTCCATCTATTCTAACTCTTCCAAACAACACAAAGCTTCAGCAGGAATGTGTGTCTAGATTGTACCATGTGGTACACTCCAGAAATTATATTTTCATCACTTAATTGTATATAGTCTGAGAATTCTTTCATTTTTAACTGCGTTTAATATGAGGTTGATTTTGTGAAATTCCAATTTGACTTTGAATCTTTAAATAGTGCCATATAAAGCATGTACTGTAGGATCAATTAAAATTTCGAAGGTCCTGAAGAGAGAACCCCATTCCCTGGGTACTGCTTCTGCTAGCGTGGCCCAGGTTCTCCCCAGTTCCTTTCTTGTTAAAACTGAGTAATGTGTACAAGAGACTATTTTGGATTTTAATATCTGGGGTAATTGTAGAAGATTTCATGTTGGCTCTTAAATACATATTTTTGCCTTTAATAAGAAATAGAAGTATATATTTCAAATTGATTCATGTTTACACATCAGTGTTTTAATATCAGCAATCTTTAATGCTATTATTTTCTGCCATAATATAATAATTTTTGTTAGTTATATTATACAAGGTACTTGGAAATGAGATGGGTAATATGCTAGGATTTGAATGTTCAACCAAAAGTATAGTGTGATCTTGGCATTACTTTAATTAGAAGGTATAGGGAAGAGTGGCTAACAGTTAAGAAAGCAAATAAATACATACATACATAAATACATAAGCAAACAAACTCAAGACATATATTTTAGAAAAATAATGTGTAACTATTTCAAAACAAAAGACAAGTTTCAGAGGTTATGTATCTTTGGATACCTTTTAATAAAGGCATGTACAACAATGTTTGATATTACTCAATAGTACAACGTATGTAGTAAAGACAGGGCAATTGGAGTTTGACTCACATATATACACAACTCAAAATACTGGTTGCGTCAGAAAACACGGCGGTTGGATGAAATGAGGAAGATATGTGAACTTAAGGGGGCCTCGACTCTGTACGTAAAGGTTTCCTTTTCCTTTATTCTACTGTGTATTTTAAAGTCTATGGACGACCAAGTTTCAGATATATATTGTAGGTAACTTATGTGTCCAACAAATAAGATGTTAAAACATCTTTAATTTTAAATTTAGCAACATATGTCTAGGTATTATTTTACATTGATTTGGGGGACATCATAGCGAAATCAGGTTTCAAGGGAAATCTGCAAGCGAAGCATTTGTAGCTAAAATGTGTTCTTCCCTTATCTATCTGAACGATTTTCTATTCCTCTTCTTTTGATCTTTTAATCAGGCACACATTATTGTAGTATTGTTTCTGCTTTCTTGTTCCACCGGTTCTCTCATTTTTACTTCATTATTTTTACTTTTGTTCTATTTCGTTTGGGTTTCAGTTTAAGCTTTTTATTCAGAGTAGACTTAACTCTCTGCTGTTAATTTTATTATTAATGTTTAAAGAAAGGTTTACATTCTTTTATTTATTTTAATGCCCTCATCAACTTTCCTTTTATCATCTGGCTTTTATTCCCCCTGCCTCAAAAAAATAGTTCCCTTTAAATAAAAGGTGGCTGCTTCATAAGTTTTCCAAATTTGTTCTACTCTACTTGTATAAGTACCATACCATTTGTTCCGTTCCGCTCATGCTTGGGAAGTGCTGTGGTTTCAGTTGTGTACTCTACGGTTAGTATGTTTAATTCCTGATCTGTGCACCTTAAAATGTGACCTTACTTGGAAACAGTGTCTCTGAAGATGATCAGGTTAAGCTAAGGCCCTTAGGGTGGGTCTTAATCCAATATGACTGTGTGTCCTTATGAAAAGGGGAAACATAGGTACACTTATGCACACACAGGGTGGAAGCCGTGTGAAGATACGCAGCCATGAGCAAGGAACTGCCAGCAGCTTGAGACAGGTCTGGAACTAATCTTTTTCTAGCATCAACAGGCTGGCAAAGGAATTTTGGACTTCTAGCCTCCAAAATTGTGAGACAATAAATATTTCAGATTGTGGTATGTACTTTGTTGTGGCAGCTCTAGCAAAAAGTTCAGACTTTTTTCTAGGAATGTAGCTTATTCTGATTGAGTATATGAGGTTTTATTCCTGTCTCTTTGTTTTTATCTTTGAGTTATACAGTGAGGACTGGGAATTTTATATTGAAAATGAAGAAGCCACAGTGGACATCGCTTCTTGATTGGGGTGGTCCATACACTTTTTTAAAAAAAGGTAGTTAGAACACCTGGACTCTGCTCTCCATTATGAGATTTTGGTGACTGTTCGATTCCAAACTAGGCACCATCTACTTGGAGGTGTGGCCACACTCCATTTCCAGTGAGGAATAGCCTCTGAGAATTGGATAATTTTCTTCAAGTTATAGTTGGTCCCTGATACTTTATTTCTATCACATAGAAAATCAAACTCCCTGCTCATTTCATCTATGTCTTCCCTGGAAAAAATCTCATGATCTGATAGGAACAAATTAAGGGTATGTACTTGCTTTCTTTTCTCTCTACATATTTTAAGAGATTACTGGGAATTTTGAAAATTCCATTCCCTCATCAGTTAGGTGCTCACAAAACAGGTATCTGAATAGGTGCTGTCTTTGTGTTAAGTTGAGGGTCTTACATTTTTTCTTGTTGTTCTTGATTGATATTGTCTTCTGTTGTTTTGTTGTTGTTGTTTTTCAGGTAGGGGAGGTGGGGGTGGAAAATGCAAGTATTTAAGGGCAAAACAAAATTTTGAAGAAATTTTATTTACAACCCTGGCTCAGTGACATGTCTTTATTTAAAATTTTCAGCCTTGAGTGTGGTCTATTTAAATAAATTGACATTACATTGACATTACACATTTATTGATTCAGCAGCCCTTTATGAAAAAGGAGACAGACAACCAGGTCTATGAGCAGTCACAGGGGTAATTTTTTTTTTCTCTTTATTATTTCATTCTTTCTTTGGAGCTAAGATGCAAGGCTCATTACAAATTGCATTTAGTCTGGCTTCTAATTACTATCTGTGCCTGCTCCTTGCCTATATTTAGAGGATATTTCTAGATGTATTATGTTATAAACAACTTAGCCTCTCTCCACCCCTGTTCTCCCAATACACACACACACACACACACACACACACACACACACACACACACACACACACTATACCACCAGGTACACTATGGAAATTGGGATCTAAAACACAAGAAGACAAAGGACTTGCTGCTGAGAAGCTCATAACCCATGAAAAGTGACAAACAAATTACAGAATATGATGCACTCTAATAAAGGTAAGAAAAATGAACATATTAATGAAGCAGAAAAGGTAGGCTCTGGTTTTCTACGGAGGATGTTAAAGCACATTCTGGACTGTTCAGAGAAAGATATTAAATGCTGAAGGTCAACAGGACTACACTGGGAACATTATTCCAACCGTGTCTAAGAAATCACTACAAAAAATTCCAAATCATTGAGCACAACTTTTGGGAAAAATAAGTAGAACAGTAGTTGTCTGTAGAACCATTGTGTTTTTTTTTTTCATTTTATTATTCTTAAAGTATTTCTTCACACTTTGGGGTTGAGCAAAATTGCTTATTAAGGGAGAAACCATTTCTTAGTCAATTTGGTATCCTTAGCACCTAACATACTATCTAGTAAGTAGCAAACTCATATTAAGTGTTTGTTAATAAACTCTTGAATTAATGAAGCTTTAGACATTGGTTTCTTTTTTTCTAAGAGTCTAGAAATATATTTTCTTACAATATGCTAATTGTAATGAAATTGCATTATAAGGTAAAGCATTTTAATATCTTATTAAGATATATAACAACTTAAACTATGCATGCCAATTTTAACTTTTACATTTTAGAGAGAGACAAGAAGATTTCTGAGCATCATTGAACGTACTAAAGAAAAGCATCATTGAGCTTTGTATTTTGTCTCTTTTATTTTCATTATTTTATTTGAAAAGTAGATAATTATGCCCAGTATATCTGTAAAGGAAGAATAAAACCCCTGAACTTATAGTAATATAGTGAATGGTGATTGATTGCTTAGCAAGTGCTGGAGAGTTTTCTAAGTGATTTACAGGTGATTATCTCACAAATTCCTGTAAACCTCAGTTCACAGTCTTAGGTAGAATAAGTATGTAATCCTATTTTATAGAGTAAAAGACTCAGGCACTGAAAAATAAGATATGCTTAATGTCATATGCGTACATAGTAAGTGCTCAAACAGCCCATTGAACTAAACAACGATCTTTGTTCTTAATAAAGACATTATGCACACTCAGCATGGGATTGAGGTAATTACGCTAAAAGCTCTTATCACAATTTCATACATTAATATTATTACAATTTCATACATTAATATTTTAAAAGATGTTCCAACACAAATCACAAAATATAAAAACTTAAATATGTATTTAAAAGTATGATACTTTAAGAAATGTAGTTACTGTTTCAGAAAACTGACTTCAGACTCTAAATATGCGTCCTCCCCAAAAATGGACCATACTTTGAGCGTTTTTCTTTCAAACTTGTTAAGACTGTAGAATTTAAGGAGCACATTAACTTATAAAACTTAACTGACAAACTGCTTTCTCTCAAAACAACACTTTGACAAATAGAGATATTTTAATATTTAATTTTCAATAGAAATACAGAGTTTTGTTTGTTTTTTAATCTTCAGACAAATATGAGCTTTACTCTTGTTTGGAAAAATGTTACCACACTGCAATATTGTGGAAAGATCAACTTGTTAGCACTTATATTAAGGTGGAAAATACTTTAATAAAAATATGAGATAATGTAGAGAAGGCAAGAATTATATATACCTTAGTAATAGAGTGGCAGTTTAACAACAAAGGAAAAAAATAAAGAGCATTAGACTCTATGTTTGTTAATCTTAAACTCCTAAAATAGTCCTTAAAGCAAAAGCTCTAATAGTTCAAATAGCTGTTCTAGAAATACTGTAATTTTATTATTAATATTTATCAATTGGTAATTTACTAATTAGACTAACACCATTAACAGTCCCTATGGCTCAGATGTCCATTTTACTCTTTGAAAGCATTTAATTAAAAAATAGCTTACAAATATTTCAGTGGTAACACAACTTTAAAAAATTCATTGTATCAAAACACAATGTCAGAAACACAGACACATCTGGGAGTAGTTCCTGAAAAGTGTAAGGATTTTTCATTTACAACAACTGTATTACCTTTACTCACCTACTGGTTTATATTCTGGTGCAATATAATATTTTTTCTCTAAGATTACACCTATAATGGAGAACACCATATGTGTAATTGAGCGAAATTCAAGAATGAGCTGTGGCCTATTTCAATTTAAATAACATTTTAGTGTCTTTAAGGTAGGGTTCAGATCTTTTTGTAAATTTTCTTTATATATTACTTGCACTCTATTAATTAGTATTATTAACATATTGTAATCATAGATGTATATTCACAGAAAAATATAAAATATATGTATTTCTATTTTGTACATTTCAGTTTCCATTTGGGATCACAAAATTTTAATATAGTTAATATATGTTAATTATTGTGACATCATTGAAAATTTAAATAAAAAATCAAAAATTTTAAATCTGAAAGAAGTAAATATAGGATAGATTTCATTTTTTTCTTCTTAAATATCTAAAATTTTAGTCTAAATTGTCTCAATTGCTTTTCTTATTTCCCTACGCAATTCAATATAAGGGGATTTCATTATTTTTCTACTGAAATATTTTTGTTGAAATCACATATTAAATATACTAACAGGAACTGAAAAACAAAATACATACACAACATACCCCCTTATACAAATTAAAAATAATAGGAGATTTTAATAATACAATAAAGAAGCTGGACACAATTCATACATACCTGTAGACTACGGTACCTGTAAGGTCCACTTTTTAAAATTAAACACATAAGGGATATTCAGAAAGAGGAATCTAAATATGATAAAGTAAGTCTCATTGAATTAAAAAAATAAACCCACCATTCTAAATAACTAAATTCTAAATATCCAAAGATTCAGATATTACAGTAATTGCAAGATGTCTAAACCTAAATGAGAATGGTAGGCTTACATATATTATAAACTCATGATATATAGAAAAATCATACCTAAAGGAAAAGCTTTCCTTACCTATTTATAGAAGAAGCACATTCTTAATATAATATGGTAGAATTAATTATTTTACATTACATAGAAAAGGAGATAGTTCTATACATTTCATCAAGCTCAGAAAAGAGTACTAAATATATTGTCATGTATATGCATAGTATTTATATGTTATTTATATATTTAAAAATATGTTTATGGTTATCTCATATTTATGAAAATAAACCTAAGGCAATATCATCTTTACTGTTATTATCAAGTCCATTTTTCAGTTCTAAGATTTCATCTAATTTATGATACAGTAAAATTCACCATTTTATCAGACAGTAGAAGAACAGGCACTAGCATAGCATTAGATATGAAACAAAGCAAATGTTTTAGATAATAATTGTAGTGATATTATTATAATTACAAAGGTATAAGGTGCTCAAGTCTTAATGATTTCAACTTCAGTCAAAAGTGTTTGCAGTAGTTATATTTAGGTAGATTTTGTTTTTTAAGATTTTATTTATTTATTTTTAGAGAGAAGGAAAGGAAGGGAGAAAAAGAGGGAGAGAAATATCATGTGTGGTTGCCTTTCATATGTCCCCTACTGGGGATCTGGCCCAAAACTCAGGCATGTGCCCTGACTGGGAATCGAACCCATGGCCCTTTGCTTCACAGGCCTGTGCTCAATCCACCAAGCCACACCAGCTAGGGCTAGGTAGATTTTTATGAAACTTTTAAGTAAGTTAAAATCTGCTAGTGTTTGTGAGGAAACCCAGACAGTGAGCAAAGGAACATGTAAAGGACAAAAAAGAGAGGCAGACAAATTGCTAGTGAAAGTAAATGACAGAATACCTTGATAGTGGTTTGGGACAAATCGGGGATTAGGGTACTCAGTGTTGCTACTTGAAAATGAAATATGGTCAGACTCCCCTGTGGTAGTACATTTCATGAAATATCACTCTGACATTAACTCTCTTTGATTTATAAGTATTGAAAAGGTCTCTGTCCTGTGTAAGTATAATAACGTACTCCATTGCCAAAATGCATGAAAATTAATATGGTTTTAAACAATGATTATAAGCAGAAATGTTTTGTTTGTTTTTAACCAACAGTATCACCTACTGTATGAATGCATTGAACATACGTTATTTTAAAGTGATCTGTGATTTAAAAAAGTTTTGTTTTTCAACTAAAAAGAAAGATATTCTAGCAACATAAACCATTCCTATTAACCACATGAAATAATTACAGGCCATAAAAATGTAGACTCTAAGGAGACAGGCTCCTACTTTTCAACAGGCATTTTATGTGGTCCAGTGTGAAGTTCTTTCTGACTCTGGCCATTGGCCCCTGTGACATTTTGTTTGTTTACATGGCCTACAATTGTGGAGATAACATGCATGCTAAATATCACACCTCAGAACACAGAATATTTAAATGTTAAATATTATATTGTTATAGGAATTATTATCATATGGAATGTCCTATCAATATAATTTCATTTTAATGTCTTATTTCAATCTTAAAGTGCAACATAATGAATAGTTATTAATTTTCCATTTATTTTTACTAAATTATGTTAGCTATACAAGTTTCTTTGTTACTCACTCCTTTCTGCAGGTAATAAATTTACTGAAATGATCTAAATGCATTGGGTATATTTGGATCCCAGGGTTTCAGAAGCCAAGTGGCTGCACTTAATTGCTAAAGGCAAGGTGGACATGGTTACATTAACGGATGACATAGTCAAATCAGTAATCAGAATATTCTGACTTGCAGTGACCTGTGGTATTGGCTAGATGATCATGGAGTCGCTAAGTGGGATAGTCTACTAAATTTCATATAAGTCTACTTAAGTCTACTTAAATTCATATAAGCATAAGTGAAAGATTTTTAGCTAGAGTGAACAGAACTTCAACTAGAATCATAAAAAGAGTCAGTGGTTCCTCATTTAATTTTCAATTTTGAGTTAGTTTACAGAACCAGAACCTCTTGAATTCTTATAAGAAGGACCCTGCTAGTCTGTTAATGTTGCCTCCAGCCTTCGCAAAAAGGAACTGTGAACTTTCACAGAATATTCTTTGTGGGGGGGAATGATAAAATTTTTCAGGACTACTGGATTTTTGTTCTGATTTACACTGATGACAGGCATCCAAAAACATCACTGTGGTCCAACCATTAGAGTAAGGGCTTATCGAGGCCATACAGACATTAGTTTTAACTCAGATTAAATCATGTCATGTGGTTATTTCCACAGCTCTGGAGTATATAATTGGAAGAGATCATGGCAATTTTTTTTAGCTGGGATGGTTGACCTTTACTGGTAAGGGGAAATTGTACTCCTACTACAAAATAAATACAGATGAATATGTTTGGAATAAAGAAGAAGAGCTGGGCCTTAGCTGGTGTGGCTCAGTGGAGTGAGTGCAGGAGTGTGAACCAAAGAGTCTCTAGTTCGATTCCCAGTCAGGGCACAGGCTTGGGTTTTGGGCTAGGTCCCCAGTGGGCACATATGAAAGGCAACCACACATTAATGGTTTTCTCCCTCTCTAAAAGTAAAAAAAATAAAATCTTTTAAGAAGTTATTAAAAAAAAAAGAAAAGTTGGGGCATCTCTTAATATTACCATGTCCTATGATTGAAGTTAATACAAAACTGCAATGACTCAGTTAAGTCAGGAAAGTTAATAGTCTAGATCTATTAGAAATAAAAGTTTGAATCACACTACCAGGTAAACTCCATGACCATTTGGTATTTCTTAATTTTTTGAAGGAACTCCATACTGTTCATAGTAGCTGCACCTTTTTATATTTCTACCAACTGTATACAAGTATTCTGATTTCTCTTCTTCCTCATCAGCACTTATCTTTTTTTAAATAGCCATCCTAACAGGTGTGAGGTCACATTTCATTGTGTTTTTGATTTGCATTTTCCTGATGATTAAGGATGTTGAGCACATTTTCACATACCTGTTGACCATTGGTATATCTTCTGGGAATAAATGTCCATTCAAGCTCTTTGCTTATGTAGGTGTTTGTTTTTTAACTTTGGTTAGTTACAGGAGTACTTCAAACATTTTGGATATTACTATTAGATATATGGTTTTCCTTTTTTTTTTCTCATGCTGTAGGCTGCTTATTTATTTTGTTGATTGTTCCCTTGGCTGTGCAGAACCTTTTTACTTTGATATAGTCCTACTGCTCTATTTTTGCTTTGGTTGTTTGTGCTTTGGGTATCATGTCCAATAAATCATTGCCAAGACAAATGTTAAGAATCCTTTGCCCTATATTTTTTCTAATAGTTTTAAGATTAAAGTCTTTTTTCAATAAATTTATAGGGGTGACATTGCCTAATAAATGGGAGAGGTATAATATAGCATCTGTTTATCGCATTGTGTGCCCCCCACCCAAAGTCAAATCTTCCATCCCCATATACTTGACCCCCTTCACCCTTTTACTATTTCCTACCACCCTTTCCTCTAATAACCACCATATTGTTGTCTATGTCCATGAGTTTTTGTCTTTTTGTTCATGTATTGCTTTCAGTTGTATAGCCCACATGAGTGAAATTATATGGTTCTTAGATTTTCTGTCTAATTCATTTTGCTTAGCATGATATTCTCAATATTCATCCATCTTGTTGCAAATGGCAGTATTTCAGTTTTTATGGCTGAATAGTATTCCACTGTATATATGCACCACATCTTCTTTATCCAATTATCTATCAAGGACACATCTGTTGTTTCCATGTCTTGGCCACTGTGACAAATGCTGCAGTGAACATAAGAGTGCATACATCCTTGTGAATGAATGTTTTCAAAATTTTCAGGTAGATACTGCTACTCAGGAGATGATTTCCTGAGTCCTATGGTAATTTTATTCTTAATTTTTTGAGAAGCTTTCATACTGTTTTCCATAGTGGCTGTTGAGATTATGCATTTAAGTCTTTCATTGATTTTGCATTAATTTTTGTGGATAGTGTAAGAGAAAAAAACAATTCTTTTGTATGCAAATTTTTGGTTTTCTCACCATTTATTGAAAAAAACTGTCCATTCCCCTATGTGTATTCTTGGCACCCTCACTGAAGACCAGTTGACTATATCTTTGTGGGTTTGTTACAGGTTCTTTATTCTGTTCCATTGGTCTGTATGCCAGTTCTTATTCCATGTGATCTAGCATTTCCACATCTGGCTATGTATTCATAAAAATTAAAATCAGGATCTGGGAGAGATATCTGCACTCCCATGTTATTGCAGCATTATTCATAATAGATAAGATATGGAATCAACCTAAATGTCCATTGATAGATGAATAATAAAGAAAATGTGGTATATACAGATAATGGAATATTATTCAGCATTTAAAAAGGAAGATATCTTGTCGCATACAACATGTATGAACTTGGAGGACATTTTGTAAAATGAAATAAGCCAGTGACATAAGGAAAAAAATGATTCCACTTATATGAGGCATCTAAATTAGTCAAAGTCTTTGGAGCAGAGAACACAATGGAGCTGCCAGTGCCCAGAGTAAGGACAAAGGGGAGTTGTTCAATGAGAAAACAATTTCTGTTATATATGATGAATAACTTCTAGAACTATTCTGTACATCATAACACCTCCTATAGTTAACACTGCCATATTATACATTTAAAAGTTTGTTAAGAGGGTGGGTTTAATTTCAACATGCTTGCCACAGTAAAAAAAAAAAAAAAAATACAGTAGCAGAAACACTAAAAAAATAATTATGACCAGCTAGCTGAGTACAAAGGGAATACAGAATGGGTGAATGGGCAGTGGAAGAAGGTAATTTTAAATACCAGCTATAGAGAGTGACTAGTTACAGAAACAAAACCAGTAATTGTAATTAGTATTTTTCATATTTATATGAGGGTTATTTTACATGTGTGTTAAATCATTACTGTTTTCTTCCCTTTCTTACCCCCTTATTATATGTAACAAACATTAACTTTACATCGTAGTATTTAAGGTACAGGGCATCAAGGAGAAGCATAAACATCATCTAAAGAATTAGCATCCTCAGCAAGGGAGGGAGGTGGGTTTGGATGGAGTGGGAGGGAGGGGAGGGGAGAAAATGCAGACAACTGTAATTGAACAACAGTAAAGTAATTAAATAAAAAAAGTAAAAAAAAAAAGAATTAGCATCCTCTTCTGAGGAAGAGATTAATGAGTTTAAAGTAGTGAGCAGGATAGTTACATCATGCTCAGCTGCAGTGTGTCTTTGTTATTGTTTTCATTTGGAGATTAAGTATGATTTGAAGGGAAGTGCATGGATGTCAAATTGATAATGGGTGGTGTTTGATGGTTAATTTTATGTGCCAGGCTTGGCTAAGATATGGTGCCCAGTTGTTCAAACACCAGCTTTGATCATATTGTGGAGGCATGTTTTTGGTGTGATTAATATTTAAAATAGTAAAATTTGAATAAAATAGATTGTCTTCCACAATACATATGGACTTCATTTAATCAGTTAAAGGTCTTTAAAGAGAAAAGACTTAGATTCCCTGAAGTAAGAGGATTTCTTCTCAGAACTACAACATAGAAATCATGCTTCAGCTTCCAATATGCTTCCTTATGGACTTTAGACTCAAGCTCCCAACAACTCAACCGAATTTCCTGCCTGCTGGTCTGCTCCACAGATTTCAAACTTGCCTGTCCCCACAATCATCATTTGAATTAATTTCTAAAAATAAGTCAATCTCTCTCCAACCCCCTCTCATATACACACACACACAGACACACAGACACACCCCATATACAGAAAGTACAAAGAATCGTCTATGGATGCAAGCATAAAGGGATATGAAAAAAGTATTAAAAAAATAAAGCTAATGGTTTCATGTCAGTATGTCAAGGGAGTATCTTCAAAGAAAATGACAATGCTATTTTTCATTAAGTTTGTGGTGCATAAATGTCACTTTTTGTGATGTTAAATGAAAATAATACCACACAATTCACAGTCCGTAGGTCTGTGTTAGAAACATCATCCTGCTTGACTAAAGTTAAATTGGGAATTTTAGTCGTCCATGAGTCCAAGGAAAAAGAAAGATGTAGATTTTTTGTTCGGTATAAGATTTTATATTTATAAGAGTGATACATTTGACACTTAAACCTCCATTTCCAAAATAGAATCATTAACAAATTTAATAGGATATATAATAGGATGATAATGATATATGCTAATACCTTAATTATAAATTTTCAGCCACTTTCACAGAAACTAAATTTTCATTCACTGTTTTTATATCGTCTTCAAAATTCAAATGAGACCACTGGTATAGTTTCAGTTAAATGATTTGACAATTGAACACACTTGCATCTTTGTTTATGTCCCATCCAATCAAATAAGTTTACTGAGTGTCTACTAAATACAAAGTCTTATTTTAATTACATTGTAGTAGAAGGAGAAAATTAATAAAGAATTAAATAAATCATTGGAAGTGTTGCTGATGAATATAGGATTATTCCATGGAGTTGCAAGAAAAACATTTCAGGACTCACATAGCACTTGGGGCACAGTGACAAGATCTACTGAAGTGAAAATAAAGGACTGTCCTAGGTGCCCAATGTCTCATGCACAACCAGGTGGCTCAATTCCACCTCTCTGTGGAAGAAGCCCAGCCTCTGGAGCCACAGACTCATGCCTGTGCCCAGAAGGGCCAAGACCCAGAGATGCAGAATTTCACTGTCTCACTTCCCCATCTGCACATCTGCCACCAAGACTTGATGGTGCCAAGACTGTGACTGGTCTATGCTTTGGCCCAAGCTTTGGTCCAAGCTTTGGCCCACATAGCTGCCAGGCCAGCATGACAGCTTTGAAAAGAGAGCACGCAAATGAACAAACCCCAGGCCTTTGTTAAGCTTTGATTATATTTCTTTGGGTTTAGGAAGGGGTAAGCTTTCATCAAACTAACCAAATTCTTTGTGGGTTTGTGCTGAGCCCTCCCTCCATTCAATCCCTCTCCTAGATCTTCCAGAGTCCCCTTATCCTATTAGATTCTTTTCCCAAACTAGACTCCTCTCTTATATGCTGTTATTTAAGCTCCTATTACAGAATGCCTCAACAAAGGACATTCCCTTTACTGTTTTCTCCCCACCTCCCTCAGTAAGCCCAGCTAACAGGCTCAGTGTTCCCCCCAGGGAGATTGAGGAGATTGGAAAACCAGTCCTTCCTGCGCACTTGCCTGCTTGGGGATTAGTGACTGGGGATTAGTGTCTGTTTGGAGAAGAATGCAGCTGTCCACTCAGAGTCTGTGAAGCTGTCTCTTCCTTCCTAGTCAATCAGGCTTAATGTCTGATGCGGCTCCCTACTTAATCAAGCTTAATGTCAGATTCCACTCGCTGCCTACCTTTGTTAATAACTAACTAACTAATCGCCTACTGTAACAGAAGGAGATAAATAATAAATAGCTAAGAAAACTATTACATAGTTAATCATTTTATTATTTTTTGTCTCAGGCTTATTTGTTTTCGATAATATAAGAAAGGAGTTTAAATAAAAGTGTAGGTGCTATTATGGTAGTTGCAAGAAAGAGTAGATGCCCATCACCTTACCTTATGGTCTATTCCTTCCTTAGTCTTTAAAATGTTCACATTACTCTTACTGCCTTCTTCAGTCACTTGTATAAACCAGCTGTCATGCATCACCCTATGCTAGTCACTCAGATCAAAGTGATTTCTATCAAGAGCTGTAGGTATTGTCAGTTTGTCAGGAATGCCACTGCCTTGTGCTTTTCAACTTTGCAGTCTCTGTTTGATTGACACTTTTGAAATTCTGTCAGCTTTCCCTTCTGTTGTTTGCTTCATATCAACTAGAAAAGAAGATACAATTCCTATCCATTAGCTTGGCAAAATCATAGCCTCCATATGAAATTCCAATCTCATAAATCACATATTTCATAAATAAAAAAATAAAGCTGACGGAATAGAGACTACAGATTCACTTGCCAAGAGAATGTCTAGTCTAGAAATTAACAAGTTTAGTTCTCTAATCTGAAATTTATACATTAAAATCCCATAACAAAAAACATATAAAAATTAAAACATATTGCCTTGACTAGTATGGCTCAGTGGATTGAGTGCTGGCCTGTGAATCAAAGGGTCGGTGGTTCAATTCCCAGTGAGGGCACATGCCTGGGCTGAGGACTAGGTGTCCAGTTGGGGGCTCACGAGAGGCAACCACACACTGATGTGTCTCTCCCCCTCTTTCTCTCTCCCATTCCCTCTGTTTAAAAATAAATAAATAAAATCTTCTAAAAATTAAAACATATTAACTGATTTTCTCAGTGTACAATAATATGTTTATTTCTTTCAAAGAAACAAGTTTTATTAAATAAGTGAAAAATTAATAATTAATTCTAGTTTCAAAAATCTGTCATTTAAAATGAACCATAAGCCAAGTATATTTGATAGAATATTTTTTTTAGTTTTCCTCATTATAATATTATGGAAAATACTAATTGTTCCAAAGATTATCATTATCCCTTTAAATGTCTCACTATAAACTAAACAAGCTAATGTCAAATGTTACTTTATGACTTAAGAAGTCTGTCAAACTAAGAAAATGGGAATCACCTACTTACTATTATTCTAAATCAAAGTGAGAAAGATGTAAACATAAGTAATTATAATAAACTTATAGATGTTCAAAATGAAAGCATATTATGACATTTTTAAGTAATACATAACAGGTAATACCAAAATGTTTTCATAGTATAGTTTGTCATAGCTTTTTATTTTTCAGACAGGGTTTCTCTGTTGAAAATTATACAAAATAATTGTGAGTATATTTTAACTAATTACAGGAGGTGGCTTGGGTTCAAAATATCATTGCTTCAAATCTATTGCGTCAGAAGGAGAGTTGTTAATCACTGACACATAAACACGGTATCAAAATGTAAATTAGACTATGGTTCACAGTGGGTAAGCTGTCAGCAAAAGAATAAAAAAGTAAGCTATTGGGAGTGAAAGTATTTAACATGAATACAAACATTTCACTTTCCATAATATAATTCTAATTTTATTTTATTGATTGTTAAATTATATCATATAAGATAATACCATATAAAATATATTATATTAGATAATATATGATATATGAAATTATATCATATAAAATAACACAAGCTTTATTATCAAATTTATCATGATAGATAATTATGTTTAGCTAATATAGTGTAATTCAATTTGATTCTAGGGAATCAGTTTTCTCATCAGGAATGATATGCATATATTTTTTTCTCATTAGGAAGGGTAAAAACACACACACATATATGATCACCTCAAAGATAGTAAAATGGGTAAAATTAAACATAGAAAAATAGAGCAAACAGAAATGATAAGTGAAAATCAGTTTTTCATTGACCTCAACCTGAGGTTAGTAAAGCTATTGAGTGAAAAAGCCTGCGGGATACTCACCTGGGCCCTGATGAGCTTCCCAGTAGACATCTCCCCTTTCTAAACCAATGTTACAAACAGACCAACCCTTGTGGATATTATGTGATTATAAGATGTACTTCAGTAATAACTATCAGGAAACTCTGAAGAAAAAAAAGTATTACTTTCAGGCCTTGGCACATAGCAAGCAAGCCAGGCTATGGGGATTGGTGGGGGGAAGAGAGAGAGAGTGTTCTACCATGAAATCAAGGTCTGGGCTTCTTTTATTGTGGTCAAGGCTGGGGGTCTAGGGTTTCCCAGGTTCACTCTTTATTAGTGAGTTTAAAACATAAAACTGGTAATTGAAAGCCAAGAAGAGAAAAAAGAAATAGCTTAAAAGTCAGTGACTGAAATCAGCTGAAGGAGTCTTGGTTGGGAAAGCCATGCTGGCTGTTTAGTCTGGTGGCTGTCCATGTGTTCACTGGAGAAGGCTCTCTTTGAAACAGATGCCTCTTTGTAGTGGATCCCTTGGCAATCGAAGCTTAAATCAGGCACTTGCCTTACAAAAGGGGAAGAAAAAAATGTCAGGGTTTACAATACAACTATATGAGGCTGCTTTTGGTTTATTAATATTTTCAAAAATCCCCAAATACCCATGAGTTACAACAACAAACACTATTATTATCTCACTGACCTGCATGCTAACTGGTGAAACTGCTCCAGGGGTTACACTATATTCAGATCTGGTCTATAGACCTTCTCTTTTCTGGTGTACATTGAAGAACCAGCTTCTATAGGACACATGTTCCCAAGGTAGAGAGAAGCTTCCTACAAAAATGTCACTCACTCTTAAAAAAAAAAAAAAAAAACAGCCCGACTGGTGTAGCTCAGTGGATTGAGCGTGGGCTGGGAACCAAAAGGTCCCAGTTCGATTCCCAGTCGGGGCATATGCCTGGGTTGCGGGCCAGGTCCCCAGTGAGGGCCATGTGAGAGGCAACCATACATTGCTCTTTCTCCCTCCCTTCTCCTCTCTCTAAAAATAAATAAATAAAATCTTAAAAAAAAAAGTCATTCAGCTCAGTTCTAGGTAGCCACCTGCCATTCAATTCCCTCCCCATGCCATTGAAACTGCTGGAAATGAGTTTCAGGGGCTGCCCCACCACCACAGAAAGAAGAAAGGGGGCCGCTTATTGGAATCCAGGTGAAAAGCTCCTGTCCTTAAGTGTATCTCCAGTGCCCCCTAGTGGCAAATCTTACCCTCATGCTACTGACAAGATAATAAAGGGGCGTGTTTATCTATCTACATAAGCATATCTACCTATGAAATTACATCTACTTACTTTTGTGCATATTAATTTCCATCTCTATTGCTACATTTTACCTATTTACATATGCACATATTCTAAATAATCACAAAACGTTATATTGGACAGCACTGATATAAATAGACAAACATGAATATGCATGTATATATGCACACCATCAAAAGTTTCTCTAGCTTTGTTCACTGACAGGACCTGGAAGCTGTGGCAACCTGAGAGCAATGGGCATCCATAGAGTCTAGATACTGGTTTCAAATATCAGTATCAACATAACCTAAGTTTTTTGTGCATTTAAAGACTGCACTAGAGAAAGATGTTCCCCAGAATATCCTTTATGCAAGAAATCAAGGCAATACTCAAAGAAAGATGAGGGTATATCAAAGACACAGAAGCCAATTCCAAGAGACTTGCTCTGGCAAAGACAGAAAACTTTCATTGTGAAAATAAATAATAATACTAATGGATTATAACATACCACAAATAATAGGAATCCTAGAGTCTATGAATACTAAAGTTTTGATGACAACCATGATATATTACATGACTTCAAACTTACTTATTAATGGCAGGATAAAAGAACAGTACAATGGAGAAGACTGGTACACATACCTTAATCAAACAATCAAAGTTAGCATTCCTAGTAACGTGACTAATAAAAAATGGATGCCAACTAATAAGATGCAATGAATAAAAATATCTTCATTTCTGATTTCCCTGCCAAATATGCTTAATCTGAAAGTAATCATAAAAAAATTAGACAAACCAAATAGAAATACTTTCTATTTACTATTTTTATTTCTTAATCTTTGACAGTTTATGACTTTAAGGTCATATAATTTAAATAAAGATAAAGAATCTTTTTTTTTACATTGAAGAAGACCAAATAGAAATGATAAACAAAAGCAACACTTGATTTTGGTCAGGGGTATTCTTTAAAAGACATCATTACAAAACTTGGCAATATATGAGTTGTGTCTGAGTATTAGATGGGTGTAATATGTTAATAATTTATTGATTTTTGTACACTTATAGTTATGTAGAGAAATAACCTTATTTGTGGGAAATACATTCTTAAATATTTGGGGGTAGTGGCACATCATGTTGACATTGCAGATATATAAGCAATTTATTATAAATTTCTGGAACTTAAACTTTTTGTATAAGTATATATTATGCTACCATAGTTTTATTTGTCAGAAATACTCATGAACATCTGTTGTGAGATAAGCTTTCTAAATAAGATCATGAGAGCACCAACAGATGTAGCCTTCTGAAGTCAGCAAAAGACTTCTGAATGCATATCTTGCCAATTTACCCCAATGTTAGGAAGGATACAATTTTTACTAAATTAGGACAAAATTCACATTAGTAGTTTAAAGATATATTTAATAAAGGAAGCATTTGTTTCTGTTAATGAACCATCTGTTCTCTTGACTGGATATTTTGATGTTTATCATTGAAAGAACCATCTACTCCTTATTAGCCAGGACTTTTTTCTTATAATAAGATCTATTTGACTAATTTTTATAAATTAATGAAAAATCACTAAATGCTTGGAATACACTTTTCTTATAAACAACTATGTAATAAACTGATTTGAATCAATAGACTTTTAGTTGTATTAATATTATTCCACAGTTTAAAATTTGAGTCATTTTTTTTTACCTCAGAAAGCTCTTTATTGACTTACAATCATAATGATTCAGCTGGTAGTTAACCAGAAATATAAACTATAAACTCTCAATATATGACAATTTTAATATTTTTATAATCATGCTTAAAATGAAATAATCTCTATGCATGGTAACATAATAGATGTGTTGCATAGAGAGTAGAATTTGACTACAACCTTAATTTTCATTTTTATGGAGAGAGGAATCTGGATACGGCATCAATTTTTATTTTTTAATCTATCTAATATTACATTAGGTGCCTCTATGTTAGTCCAGGAATATATGATAGTGAATGACACCATCAAGATACCTTCCCTTATGCCCTCAGTTAGTTTACATGCTAAAGGGAAGAGGCAGAATGTATGTTTCTGTGTGTATGTGTGTGCACACATATACTCATACATGTATACACAGGTGTTGCCTGTCCAAAATGCTTGTGCCGATGCTTTGAAAGGTCAAAACTCCAAACATCAGAGTTTGGAGTAAGGGAAGGTTTGTTGATCAAGAAGCCTCCAACCAAGAAGATGGGAGATGTAATCCTCAAATCCATTTTGCTTGCTAGACCACGTCAAGGGTTCTTGTGAGACTAGGGGTACCAGGCATGCAGACGTGCTGGTAGGGCAAGTTTTAAGTGGAGGGCCTCAGAACTTAGCCATTTATGCTAGAGGAGCATCTAACCAGATCTTCCTGGACAATGTGACCTTGGCTTTTGAAGGGTTCAACATTCAAGTTCTGGTTACGACCTGTTCCTTTGGTTCGTGAAGAGGTAGGGGTGAGGCTTCAGTTCCCGGTGTAGCTGGAGGTCAAAGCTCTCTCCTCTGTGCATGCTTCTGCTACAGAACTTGTGGTTTTGGCCACCTACTGCCTCTGAAAAATACTGCAGCACCTTGTCAAACTTGACAGGACCATCTTGAGCTGGTTGTGTGGTTACAGAGGCACATTCACATGCACACATATAGCAGACAAATACTGCTTGTGGTATTGTTCTGTGTGAAGGAAATTAAAGTGGGTTGGGGGATCTACATTAAACATAGTGATCACAAATTATTTTCTCTGAGAAACTGAATTTTGAGCTCCACTGGATCTTTGAGAACATTCCACTCAAGAGCTCGAGGTGTTAAGAAAGAAAATGCAAAGGTGCTGAGGCTAAAGAAGATTAATTGGTTTGAGAAAGTGATATAGTTGTGTGTGGTTGTTACAGAATGAATCTGGAGAAAATGCAGAGCAGAAACAAGTGGAGAATTAAGGTATGTAAGGCATTTAAGGTTATGACAAGAAGTTCGGGTTTCTTTTTCTATGTTGGGAAGCTTTTAAAAGCTTGTAAACTAAATTTATTTTTCTTTTGAAAGATTTATTTATTTTTAGAGAGCAAGATACATTTTGCAATATATTAAGGATGCCAAAATGGCACTTCTTGCATTTTTCTTAGGACTAAGTATAACTTACTTATGATTAACTTTTTATACCTAAATATATGTGCTTCCTTTAAGATGCGATTATTGAAAAAAAGTGCAATAATAATATATGATGTAGATGTGATACTTTCTTTGACAGTATATAAAGACAATTCAAGTTATATCACTGTATTAAAATTACTTAGGAAATTGAAAATGCAAATTCCAAATATTCTACGTGAATAAAGGGAACAATCCATTTTGTTTTCTTTGAAGGGGAGTATATTATTTTTAAAATAAATGCAATATAACAAGTGCATACAAAAATTATTTAAACTTTTTTCCCAGTCTATACATAATTTTCTGGAGAACCATAATTGTATCCTCTTTGTGTGTGTGGGTGTGTGTCTGAGGGAGAGCAAGCGAAGCAAATTAGAGGAAAAGAGTGAGAGAGAGAGGGAAAGAGAAAGCCAAGAAGGAAAATGAGAGATTAAAAAGAAGCAGAAAACTAGAGTCTACTCGGATATCAAGTAAGAAATGAATTTCAATGTTAAAGATTTGAAGCATTTATCAAATATAATAATTATAAAATATTGCTATATATTTTTCTCTTTAACAAATTAACAAGTATTCATAAAAATATTATTCAAAATCACTTTTATTAATACATGTTGACAAACAAATGCAAATGTACAAATATAAACTGGATTACCTTAATGTTTTTCAAAACAACGCTGGATGATTAAACCAGCATATGTGATTATGTCCCACATGCCAACCTTTTTCTATTGAGAAGTTAAAGTTAAGGTAATCTCTCTCTTGCGACTTAAAAAGGGGCAAGACCAAAGAGTGCAGAGATACTCTTTTAATACAGTTTATTATCTCTCAGAATTGTTAAGCTTTACAATGAATTTCATATTCCAGTGGCAGTCTTCATCTTACAAAGCATAGTTAGGTATTGCAACCATCTTCATGAAACAGATGAAAATAGTTCAATCAATACTATACTAATAAAATAATTAAATATTTTCAGAACTATCTTACTAGATATACTGATGAGTATTTATATAGTTTATCTTATGTGATAATAATAAAAATGCATTTATCAAGGTCTCCTCCCACCCCCAAGATTAACTTCATCAGCAACTTTGGTAGCTAGTATAATAACTTCTCTGGTTTTCTCTCTCCTTTTTGGTACCAGCTTTCTGTTCTCCGGCTTGATGTTTTCCACACTTTCCAAATAAAGAATCTGTCCTTGAACACTTGACTGAGAATAGGCTTCTGGAGTGCCCATACCAATATGGTTTCAGGAATGGGCCAAGGAAACACATCCCATGAGGAGATTATGGCATTAAATTACTTGCCAGCAAAATGACAACAAAATCACATCCTGGTAGTAGGTGGTGTGGTTCAAAGCACTAGCATGTGGTAGCATCACAATCATTAAGCCTCCTACATTCATGAAATTAAGATGGAATACAGGTTAAAGAAATTGTGCTGGCATAGGCAACCCTTCTCACATTTGAGAAAATGATGGAAATGGTAGTCGTGAGTATGCTAGCACTGGCTGCTTAGTTTCTATTACGTGCCATTAATGGATGCTCTCAAGGAAGAAAATACCTGGCACAAACCAGCCAAACATCAAATAAGTAAATGATATGAAATTCAGAAATTCAAAAAAAGCCTCATGTCTTCTTGAAGAGGATCTAAAGATACCCAACATCCTGTTGACTAAAACAGGGTATAGGCTTATTCAAATCTCTGAAAACCCTCCTTCACTGAAGCTCTACTCTGCTAGACGCTGTGAGAGCCTGACAGCTGAGATGGGAACTTCTGGTCAGACATGCTGGAGAACTTCATTTCTAAAACCTCTTACATGAGGATAGAAGGCTTCCCATGCATCGACGATGTGCAAACTCTTCAACTGAAATGGGTGTTCCGAAGCAATGTTTCCTGTCCTCCTCAAAGTTAGCTCTCATATTCCATAAAGTGACATAGGTCAATAGCTAGATCAAATCTTTGCAGCCCACTCAGCAATCATTACTTGTCTCAGGAGAAAGGGCATCAGCCACCAAAAGAGGTGCAAGTTTTGACTAAAATATTCATATAGTGCAGGGAAATCATAACTGGAAATGGATCTTGGTTTACAGGAGTGAAAGAGCAAGGTAAGTACAAGAAATATGCTAATATGCATCGCCTTCATGTAACAGAATTTAACATCTTTGCACTAGTCTTAATATGCTGCTTGGATGGCTTATTTCTTAACTCTTGGACAAAAAAGAAAAATAGACAAACAAGCACACACAAAAAGTCATCTACAATAAATGAGGTGCAAATGTAAGATATGCCTTGGCATATTTTTGAGGAGAAGGTCAAACTTCTGTTTGGTCCCATGATAACAAAGATTTATTCCATAAAATAAGAGGAACTATTGGTTAACTCTGTTCCGTTGGAAAGCTCAGAAGACATTTCTTTCTTCAAAGCACTGAACAGTGTGCTAATGAGAAAGTTTTTGGCATAATTAAAAAGTAGTATTATTATCTGTTCTTTGTAGACCAGGGTTGATAATAGAAGTTAGAAGTCCTATAACTGTAATGGGACTTCTAAGTATCCATAGAGATAAGATCCAGAACCAGAAGCCTGATGGCAGCATTTAACCATCAGAGATGGGGTGTGTAGTCGCTATCACTGGAAAAGCTGAAATGACTCACAGGGATCTATGGGGAACAACTAATTGACCATGGGGTCCCAAGGGATTACCTGTATAAGCCACCAGTGAGAATATTGCTTAATCTATATAACAAAAGCTGTTCGACAGCTAATGAGCCTGCCTACTTTTAGCGGTCTCAGAAGAAAATTATAAGCTTTTATTCAGCTTCCAAATCTCAGGGCTGGAGAACATGAGTTGAACAGAAAAGTAAGTCACATTGAGGAAGACCACCAAAATATCATAGCAAGTACATATGATATTGTTTTTACCAATTACAATCTAAAAGACCCTACAACCATTCAGCAGAGTAATCACTCACTGGGGAAAAAACAAGGCCTTTCATTTTAAGGGTTTTCACAGAGAGGGCAGACCTTACAAAGATAGCAGAACAAAAGTACTATCAGCACCCCTATTAGTATAGGGAGATATAAACACGGGTGAAAAATGGAGTACACATTTCTCAGTAATTAGCCCACTGCCCCTTGCTGTGGTCCTTCACTGGGCCAATGTCATAATCAGGATGTGTGAATTTAACATGTGGTTGGACTCTTAAATTAGTTTCCTGTCATAAGGAAAACGGTCATGGCTGAACAACAAAAACAAAATCAAGCAAGCAAACAAAAAACCCTAACAAATGGAAGGTCCTAAAACTTCCTCACCCCTGCTTAAGGTAGAAAATCAGGAACAATATTACAATTTAGGCGAAATGACAGAGATTAACTGGCACACTTCAAAATGTAAATCATTGAGGATGATGGTCTTTGTTATAAACTTTTATGATCCCCCAGTCTGCTCTTCAACACTATTGATCATACTGGCAGCCGAAAGACTCCTGTGAACTTAACAAAGTGCACCACTAATGTGTGCAGCTTTTCCGGATGTGATGCCTTCACTATGACAGATTAATTCTATTTCTGGTTTCGTCTTATGTTACTGATCTAAAAAAAATCATAAGATATGTTATTTAGACATGGGCATAGTAATAGCAAGTTCTCTGGTTGCCCTGGCTGACTCTTGAATGTCACAGGAGCAATAACGTAAAATACAAAAATGCAGGACAAATTCACTTTAGTAAAGAGTTAAAGGTTCACTTACTCTAGGGCATATCAATATGTCCCCTATGAGTTAAACAATATATTATTGCACTCCCCACCTCCACGAAATAAAGTAGAACACTTACCTGATAGGCCTCTTTGAATTCTGCACATACAGAATGTCACTCTGACACTTGTAAGGTGACTTGGAAAGTGGCCACTTTTATGTAATAAAATACTGGACCAAAGCAATAAAACTCTGTAGAAAGAGGTCTTGCTGCTTGAGCCAATTGACCTTGCAGGTCATATGATGATAGAAATAATGGTTGCAAGTAAGGTAATGTGACTTTCTGGCAACTCCCAATAGAAAAGTTACAATTCAGTCACGCAGACCCCTAGAAGAAGGTCATTTAGCTGCATTAGAGATCTTCTCATGGTTCAGAAATGTGCTTTTTTTTTAAGGTCTTACAAATAGTAAAGACTGAGTTCCTGAATTTGAACAGTAAGTACTAACTTATGCTAGGTTACTATGAACCCTGAGGCCATAATATCATGTAGCCCAGCAGTGAGCTATCCTAGGATAGAAATGATATATTCAGAGTCAGTCACCAAAAGACCTCAGGACTTGGCTGATACACACACACACACACACACACACACACACACACACATATACACATATACATACACAGATATATAGATATATAGATATGTAGATATAGATAGATATATAGATATATAATCAGTAGGAACAGGGAGAACACAAATGAAAATGGATTCTCAGGTATTGAAGCAACTTAAGGAGCACAGATAAGTTATGGAATAAGTGGTCTGGCCACATACGCCATCTCTGTTTTTCTGGTGCCTCTGCATAAAATCACACTTACTGTTGTGGTTTTCTTACAGTCAGCTGTTGTTGAAAGAAAACAATGGATTGGTTGGGTTCAGGCCTGGGTTGGCTTAATAGAAGTGTGTGAGCTGAATTGGACTACTTCCACTCTAGAGTATCTCCTTGGGACAGGGACAGCCCTGTCGTAAGTGTAAGGGGAACAATCTGTAGTGGAAGGATTTAGAAATCTGGGAAAGAGCAAGTTGGTGGAACTGTGAGAGTGAACACAACATTTATGGATCCTTACTTCTTAAGTCAATGCCTACCTGAAAGCATGCTTGACAGAGGAGGCACTGAGCAATCTAGGAAGGAGTTGAGTTCAGGCAGCCCCCCTCCCAGGTAATTCCAAAGCTTGTACTATACATACCTGAATAACAATTCCTGTGTTTGAAATGGAGACTATACATGGTTCCAAAAGAAAGGAGAAGCTCCTTCTTGTCAATGAGACTATGCTGCCTTTGGGCTGTTCCCAACTAATAAACTGGACTCCCAACTAATAAACTAGCACAGGTTCGTTTCTGGGAGATGTGGGACTCCTCTGAAGAATGGCATGAGGACTCCCAGTGCCTTGTCTACAACTTTTGTAGAAACGGCTGTAGTCTGAGAATCTTCTGAGCCAACCCTTCCATATTCCTTATCTTTCACAGATGTCAGGCTAGAATCATGGCCCAAAAACTCTCCTCAGCTTTTCCCTCACTGGTGTTTCACTAATAAACCTCTTACCGGTATCATCCAACTTAACTTCTGCTTCTTTGGAGATCCACACTCAGTGTTTTATAACTCTGCTGAGGATGAGAGAGCAACAGAGGTGAGAAATGAGTGGATGAATTGAAAGCTTCACACACTATTATAGAGAGAGAAAAGATAGAGGCAAAATAATGTATTTGAGGCTAAAATCAATTTGCAATAACTATTTTAGTGGTCACACATTTAAATAAACTTATTTTGAAGTAGATTTAGATTTACAGAGAAGTTGAGAGGAGAGAACAGAAGTAGTTTAGATACCCCCGCCCGGTTATCTCTGTTGTCTTGGCTTACCCACTCTAATCATCTCCTCGTTTTACATACAAAGTGGAGTCTCTCTGAAATTGAGATATAACTATTTTATTTCCTTAGAATCTTTCAACTACATCCCTGATTATACTATTTTTAAAAATTAGCATTGTTTTAAGAATCTATGTAGCATGACCACTCACTATGTTTTCTAATTTCAATCATAATTACTGTTCTTATTCTATACTTATACTAACCATTTTTCCATTCTTCATGATTTACCACTTTGACATTCCAAAATTGTATTAGTCAGGATTATGCAGAGAAACAAAACCAATATCACACACACACACACACACACACACACACACACACACACACACGAGACCTATTATAAGAACTGGACCACATAGTTATGGTGCCTGAGATGTTCCTCAGTCTGCTATACTCAAGCTGGAGAATCAAAAGGACTGTGGTGCAATTCAGTGTACTCCAAAGGCCCCAGAAACAGGAACTCCAACATCTAAAGGCAGAAAAGGATTGACAACCCAGCTTAAACAAAAACAGAGAGAACCAATGTGCCCTTTCTTTTTGTTCCATGAGAACCTTCAACAGATTGGATGAATATAAACCCTCACTGGGGAGGGCAGACCTCTTTACTCAATCCACTGAGGCAAATGCTAATCACTTTCAGAAACATCCTCATTGATACTCCCACAAATAATGTTTCAACAGCTATCTGGGCTGTTGAATCCAGTCAAGTCGACACAATTAACCATCACAAGTATCTTGTTTCAGGTTTTTTTGTTTGTATCTTCTGCCTGGACATTCCCTGCATTGTTCTGCCTCAGTTTTGCCCCCTGCTTCACCTAGTTAATTTCCATTGTAATCTCAAGTGGCAAATAGTCACTATGTTTTCAAGGAATATCTTTTTTTTTTTTTTTTTTTTTTTTTTTTTTAGGACAGAGAGAGAGGGGGAAGAGAGAGAGAGAAACATCTATGTGAGAGAGAAACAGTGATCAGCTGTCTGTTGCATGAACCCTCAACCTAGACATGTGCCCTGACTGGGAATCAAACTGACAACCTTTTGCTTTGTGGGATGACACCCAACCAACTCAGACACACCAGTCAGGGTCAGGGCCTCAAGGAATATCTTGAGTGTTACCGATTCTACCAATGTTATCCGAATATCTTATAGTTTCTCAGTTTTGTAATAGTCCCATTAAATGTATGTAGCTAACGCTAAATTCTAAGACAGTGATGACAGACCTAGGCAGGCCTAGGAGGAATGGAAAATCACTAGGCAGGAAACTGTACCTTGGGAAACTGCCTCCCAACCTTACCCAGGACAAACAGATGCCTGGCTAAGATTAAGGTCTGGGGTCGACCTATCCGGCATAACAGGATGCAGCTTTAACTTGGGCCTGACAAGATGTATCAAGAACAATGGTCAGCAGAAACAGCACCCAGCAACCAGCTCTAGTCAATCAGACTCTGACACCCCAACCAGTTACTCTTCGCGGGATTTTGCGCTTAAAAACCGTGCCCTAAGAACAACAGAACGAGTCCTAACCTCTCTTGGTTGGCTCCCCAACCTCCCTAGGTTGACCCCACTTCCCCCCACGTGTTTTAACCTCCCTAGGTTGGTTCCACTTTCCCTCTTATTCCCGCTAATAAACCCTGCTCCTTAGCTCACTGCGTCCATCTGGTTTCTTAAGCGACTCCGACCTAACAAGTGATAGCATGCTTATCTTGCTTCAGTTACATAATGGCTAGTATATAGTGGATATTTGTTAAAAAATGAAGTTAGAAAAAAAGGAGAAAAGAAAGATGAAAAAGAAGAAAAGGAAGGAAAATAATTTCAAGTTACTCAGGTAATGTAAGAAAAATGCATGTATACATAATTGCATTAATGTCAGATCCTTTTTTTGAAGTATAAGGGATAACAAAATTTTGACTCTTGTTTTGATTTGAGGGACAGTTTTTTGCCATATATATTACATCAAAAATGTATAGTGTATTCGGGTGAGAAACTTGGATATAATATGTTCTGTTTTCCAGGTTGCTCTATAAGAATAATTAAGTTTCCGAGAACTCAACCATATTTCTTCATATAAATGGAGTAATAAATTTATTTGACTCTAAGGACTAATATTTGTCCAAAGTGTCTTCAGACTCCTATAGCAACATAATCTGTTAAAAAACTCATTGAAAATGTAGAAATATTTAGCAATCCTATCAATTTTTAAAGTTAAATATTTAGTTAAGTGGGTATGGATATAATGACACTTCAAAATATCAATTTGTGACCATAATTAATATTAGTTAATCATAATTAACTAATTAGTTAACCATAAATTGTGAGAAGTAATAATATAGTTTACATTATTAAATATAATAATCTAAAATGCTTATATTGATTTTCCTTATGATCTTATTTCAGTTGCCTTTGTGTTTTAGAAATGTGTGCATATACATAGTCAAGTGGCCTGTTTACTCTATAACTTTTGAAACAGCTCTTTGTCTTCCCACTTAGCATGTGTTTACCTCAGTCACGTCAAGAACTATATCATAACACATAGCTTCAGAGAACTCAATGGTAGGTCATATTTATTAGGAAGCCCAGGAATACCAAAATTGTTTTTATTATATTATTAAACTATCAGCTATGCCAGCAGGTTTCAAACTTCTTTCTCTCAGGATTTATTATGCTCTTAAGTTACTGGGGCCCTGGCTGGTATGGCTCCTTTGGTGGGGTGTTGTGCCACAAACTGAAAGGCGGCCAGTTGGACTGCAGATTCAGTCCCCAGTTGGGGCACATGCAGGAGATAGAGATCGATGTTTCTCACTCACACCCATGTTTGACTCCCTTTCTCCCTCCCTTCCTCTTGTGCAAAAATAAATAAATAAACTCTTAAAAAGTAATTATTGGTCTTTCAATGAAGCTTCCTGCATAAAATCTGGGATAATATTGCAATGCATAGTAATATACATCTGAATCAAACGAAGTAATTGATTTAGAAATACTTTGTGTTTATATTATATAGTGAAGACTCACTGTTTTATTACAAATGTTAGTAAAACTAGAACCAGTTATGATCACTGGAAATGTGAGTATATGTCTCTGTCCCATCCCAGAACAATTGAATCAGGATCCCTGGGTCTGGGATCAAGGCTTTTGTTGTTATTTGATTATCACATTTTTTGTTTTATTTGAGGTTTCCAGATGATTCTGCTTCACAGTTATGGTTGAGAACCACTCCTTTTTTTATGAGACAATATACATTACTCATAATAATGTGTCATTTAAATTCAATATGTATTTTTGAATCTCAAGTTAATTTAAGACATTTAATCAAGTTATGGTTTATTAATCAACATGCATAATGTTCTATTGTAATACTTGAAATTCAAACTAACAAAAAATGTTTAAAGGTAGAAAACCATGCAAATTATGTGAAATACTTTCCATACATCCATCACTGAGCAATATCTGCTACTGCTCTTTTATAATAGTCCTTTTCAGAATATATATTTGCATATTTTCTTTATATGTATGTATATCATTTAATTATGCCAGAATAATGTCTTTGGGAGTTCAATTTTTAAAGGATACATGATATTCTGTAATAAAAAATGACCCTATTTGTCTTGTTTATAATATTTCTATTATTTTGAAAAGTCATGCTATGAAATTTATTGTGCATGAGTTCATCTGAATGTATGATTATTTCATGAAAATAGAACCCTCAAAGTATTTAGGTTTAAATTGAATATTTTATAACTATAACAAAACATGAAAAAAGTATTTTTCACAATCTATGGATATTTAATTCACAGCATGATGCACAGTGTTATCCAACTCACTCCTTTTTGTAAGCCTTTGGTTGCATTCCTACTTTCAAAAAAGTTGTATCCTATATTTTACCTGTGTCTTCAGCAAGTAAAAATTGTTATATTTATAATAAATAATTATTGCAAAATTGATTTCAGTTATGAATCAAAACTTATTAATTTATTGGTTGATGACTAGGTATCAGATTTTCTTAAAAGTGTTTTCCTGTGTGTTCTTTCTCCCCACATTTAAGCTTCTTGTCTACGTTATCAGGTAACACCTAGCATCCCACTTTTCACAAATTAGGAAACTGAGAGGCACAGAGAGATCAGGTAATGTTCCAGAACTAAAAAAGTATCAACAATTTAGGCACAGAGTGTGTGAATAATTTTCATGAGGTCCTGAAACTAGAACATAACTGAGAGATTTAATTTAACCATGGGACATTGACCACAAAGGCCATGTTTTTATTAACTTTATACTCCATAGTAAGTCTCTCAACTGTGGTAAAAGCTCTCTGTTGCTACACACAGACTCTTCAGGGAAAATCAGTTTCTAAACACTCAAGTTCTGTTTATGGTGTTTCTTAAAACTCATCACCTCAGAGTCAGTTTGGTTCACAATAGTCCATTTTCCATTTTGTCAAAACAAGTGCATTAATTTTCTATGGCTGCTATAACAAATTACCCCAAATGTCAAGTCTTTAAAAAATTCTGTTTTCTTTTAGTTCTGGAGGCTAGAAATCTGAAATGCATTGGAAAGGATGCATATATTCTTTGAAGATTTAATGAAGAATTTGTCCCGTGTCTTTTCCAGCTGGTAGAGGATGTTCTCATTCCTTGGCTCATGACCCCTTCTGTCCTCAGAGTTTTCAGTTGTATCTCTCCAATCTCTACTTCCATCGCCACATCTTTCCTCCTCTCCTGCCTCCCTCCTCCTACATGTAAGAGCTGTATTGTACCCACAATTAGGATAATCTTCCTAATGCAAGATTCTTAATTTAATCACAGTTGCCAATCTCTTCTGTTGTGCCGTGAAATAATATACTGACTGGTTCTGGAGATTAGAACTTGGGTATCTTTAAGAAGTTATTATTCTGTTCACCATAGCACGATACGCTCCTGTTTACCCACATACTCTTCCTCATCCATTTCAAGTCTTAATGATGTGCCTGTTTTGGTTTATAAAAATGTATAATGTGCCAAGCGAAGAAATATAATTAAAGGTTAGTTTTGCTGAGTCTTATTATGATAACTAATTAAGAACCATAAACTCATAAAAATTTTTGTCATTATATCATTTAAAAGTAGTTACCTAAAGAGTGAGACTTAGCATTAGCACCAGAGTACTGCATTGTGGTACTGAAATGAGTGCTTTGAGTTCAGAAAAACAAAGCAACTACCTGATGTCTTTCTTTAAACCTAGTACTTGGAATGTTTTGTGGGACTTTCTGAGTCTTCAAGACACATTGAATTAAGCCCATATATAATGTGTATGCAAATCACTTTTAATTCTTTCTTCTCAATGAAATAAATCTGTTAAAATTTATTCAACAAATTTCACCATGAAATATTTGTTTTATATATTAACTATCTTATGTCTACTATATTTTCAATTATTTTTATTTTAATTTTTCAATTACTTTTTACATTCAATATTATTTTGTATTAGTTTCAGATGTACAGCAGAGTGGTAAAATCATGTATTTTACAGATGTAAAATACTGCTTCAAGCACCCTTGTTCCTTTTCAAGTACCCACCTGGTCCCATACATAGTTATCATGACATCATCGACTATATCCCTATGGTGCAATCTACATCTCTCTGGCTATTCTGCAACTATCAATCTGTACTGCTTAATTCCTGCACCTTTTTCACCCAGCCCCCAGTCCTCCTCTGCTTTGACAGCTGTCAGTCTGTTTTCTATATCTATGTGTCTAGTTCTATTTTGTTTATCTTGTTAGATTCCATATATGGGTAAAATCATATGACACTTGTCTTTTTCTGCCTAACCTAATTCCCTTAGCATAATACTCTCTCTGACAATCCATGCTGTCGCAAGAGGTAAGATTTCCTTCTCTATTACAGCCTAGTAGTATTCCATTGTATATCTCTGTACCACAGCTCTTTTATTCACTCACCTACTGTGAACAGCTGAGTTGCTTCCATATCTTGGCTATTGTGAATAATGCTGCAACGAACATAAGATTTCCGCTATATTATTAAAAATAATGTATATATTTCATTAGCAAGAATTAAGCTTATTTTAATGTATAAGAAACATCCAGATAGTAACCTCAAATGGGTCAGCGAGCTGCATAATTAAAAAAATATATATATAGTGGGGATGAAAGCAAAAATTGTGAAGACCATACCAACTGCATACTGAGGTTAAGTATTTTAAATTCCAATATATTCATCACTTTATAGTTTTATTTTAAATTTTATTAGTTTTTCATTTTTGTTTTGATAAACTTACAATTTAAATGTGATTTAACATATTACTTTACAAATTAATACTATTAATTATAATTTAAAACTATTTTGCGTATTAATAAGTATCGACTCTATCATTTTTCCTGTGATTTTTGGCTTAAATAGATTATTGTGTTTGCTGATATATATATTTTCCTAATGTGATTTCTTCCCCTCTTCATTTTATTTGCTAGATTATCTTGATGTTATTTTTTATTTCATTAAACATTTTATATATACTATAACATAACATATGTGTATATATTTAGGAAAAAATAAGATCAAATGACTGTTTTATCTTGAGTAGTGTGCATTCTTAAATCTAAATTAAATAAGGCATATGTCAGGGCCTTCTATGGGCAAGATCTGCATGGCTCAACAGAGATCTCAGGAAGCTATCCAAAGGTATCGCCTCATTAAAATGAGAAAAAAGCATACTGTTATACTTTATTATTTTTTTTACACAGTGAGCGGACCCAATGAATTAAGAGAAATATATATGTTTGTGTGAGAGAGAGAGAGATACATATATGGGGATCTAAGAGAGAACCAAAACTCAGTTTTCAAATGGTTGCTTCATCCTAAAGGTAAAAGGAATTGTTAGTGTTAGATTTACCACTACGGAGTCTTGCTTTCTTATAGAAGTAGGCCTAGTAATTCTTCATTATCATGTTAGTTCTTCAACACTTAAATTTCTTTTTACACCTGGCTGTTTTAGTGATCCTTGGCCAGAAGATTATTTTGAATTATTTAGCCCACCATTGATCCTCAATTTATATTTTTCACTATAGTTGATCCAATTCAATAGAGACGTCAAAACATGAAGGTCTTACTTTTACCACCTTTAGAACACTAATAAGTACTCTTTTTTTGTCCTCGAATAGAAATATTTAACAAGAAGCAAATATAATATCCAGTCAAAACAGTTGTGAGCAAGAGCTTCTGTCAAAGTTATGTTTTACTTCCTCAGTGCAGTTTATGTTCTGGAAGAAAATACACACAAACAGTTTATTAATCCCAATCTTTATTTAAATATTAATTATTACTCTGAGGTTTTGCATCAGTTTTTACCACATTTCTACGCTTTTGTCATAATTTATAAGAGAGATCCCTGAATGTATGATTGTATATTTGATATAGAAATAATCATCAACCTCCGTGGCATAGTTATTCTGTGCTAAGCAATATTCTTTGTGCCCTAGAGAGGTGCCCACCTGACCTCAACTCCCCTCAAAGGAATTGTGAAGCAAGTCCTCTATTTTTATTACTTTTTTTTTCTAGATGCCTGAAAAAATACACAGAATTCATTTAGAGAACAAAGATCTACAAGAGAAATTGACTACTCTTACCAGACAATGTAGGATTGTAGTACAGGAGGAGGATAAAATTTTTCTGCAGAAAAAGAAAATGCATGATGAATATGTCTCCATTTATGATCCATACTTGAAGCAATGTGCCATAGTTATGGGGAGCTTCCCTTGTCAAAGTGGTAACTCTCCACTTAAGCTTATTTTAGTTTTAAAATCTATTGACAATGAATGATACAATATCTGTTACCTAATAAGAAATAAACGCTTTCCTAATCTGTCTCTATAGTACTGAGTAATCCCTCATATGGGTCAGATTGAATTCATAAACATCGAATGCATTATTTTTACTTCTAAATCATGTCCCTCAAAGAATAATCATAGTTTTACCCTACAAGGCAATCCAGAGAAACTATGAGATCTACCTTCATCAGAAACTGGCTCTGCACCTGTACCCCCTGTCTCAGAAAAGAGTTTGGCTATTGACACAGTCCCCTGACATAGAGACTGGGAAATTATTAAAAGAAAATCCCTATCTTTTGCTACTCATTGTACTCCATTTAAGCACCGTGGCTTGTCAATTCCACCTCCCAAATATTTCTTAAATAAATCCCATCCTCCTCTCCAACTTCATTCTTTTCACCTCTTCCAGCCTCTTTGGTTTGGCTTTCCCTTTAAAAGTTCTTCCCACTTTCTCCATCTCACCCTCCTCCCTTCTACCAAAATGATCCTTATGATACATTCCTCTAATGCCATTCCTTTTCTTGATTTAATGCATCATAATCAACTGGGTACAACTCTCTGTGCCCTGCTTAACTTTGAACAGATCAGGGCAATGGTTCCATCTCACTCAACACAATATCCCCAAGATCTTGTACATTGCTTAGGAGGTTGTGGGCATTCACCATCATCTTCTTCATGAATTCTACAGAATGTCATCTGGCATAAAGGGGCAGGTTGTATGAGAAAATAAGAAACAGAACTTTTTAGAGATCTAGCAATGGAAGAAGTGGAAATTAAGTTGCTTAGTGAAGAAGAGGGTCAATTAAATGGAACTTTCTGCCTACGGAGGGCAATCACACATGGAATTATTTGTCTGAGGGAATTTTATTTTTTTTTAATTATAATATTAATGATGTGCCTTGAAAATGCTCAAAGTGTTCAAGTACTTAAAAGCAAAATCTTCTCATTGCTACCCCAATTATACTATATGGAGTGATATACTATTAAAAAACTCTTGGTTTCCCAAAATTTTCTATGCATTTGCAAATGTAAGGTTTCTGAGTTTGTGTATGGTGTAAACCCTGAAGGGGTAGGGGAAAGACAACTACTAAAAAAGTCAAGAAGGGCTCCTGGTGGCTAACTGGGCTCAAATGAAAAATAGCAGAGTCTAGCAGCCATTTCTGCACAGGGGGCTGTCATGCAAACTGCACTTCATGAAGAAGCTTTTGCGCTAAACTGCCTACCCTTGTCCTAAACTGCCTGTCTGCACTGTGTTTCTGCCATCTAACCCAGCTCTTATAGAAGTGTTCCTGGAGTCCTATTTCAACCAGAAGGACTGAGACATTCTCCATCTAATCAGAGCTGTGCAAATTCCACCAATCAGAGTGGCTCTATTCGGACCAATCCGACAATATCTTTTGGACCAATCAAATTGAGAGAATGTGGGCTCTTCATTTGCATGAGAAAAAACTAATCAGGAACTGGGGGGTGGAGACTACTGTCCATATAAGCCAGCTTCCCTATGTCCAGGAGAGTGCCCATTTCCTTCCCACCAAGAAAAAGAGTGTGTCTCCCTGGCTGGGCTGAAACACAGACTTCCCCAGAACCGAGTAAAGCAGACCGGCCGGGAATGTGACAGGCTGTTGGCCAAAGCAGACCAACACATTGCAAAGCAGGCTGGCACACTGCAGAGCAGAGCTGTCTAGCAGGAGAGAAGCCTAGCCCCAAGGCTGCCTGGCTGGTCCTTTTTAGATATTTGACCTTCCTTGAATTACATCTTAGTAGCCTCACCTGTAAAGTGGGTATAATAATTTTGCCTATATAGAACCATTGTGAAGATTAAAAGCAAGGCACTGAGACTATGGCATGATTACGGCATAAATGCTTATTATTACTGATGGGAAAATTTCCCGTATCACATTTATTTATTTTCCATCTGTTTTATCATTTAAAATATACTCATGAATTTAGGTATATTCAGTTTGGTAGGTTGCTTTGTTTTGTTTTTCGAAGTAGAGTCTGATACATTAAATCATTTATTCAATTACACTTAATTTTATCAAGGAGATACACACACACATTAACAATTCACATATTAAAGAATAACATCAGTCATTGTCCTTGTGTTTCCTATTTCTCAGAGCTAACTTCTTTAAACTGTTTATGTTTGTATTTTTTTCTTGCAGTTACCTAAGTAAGTCTACATAATACATCACCTACTTGCTAATAACGATGAAGGTTTAGTTCCTTTAACATTTTCTTGCCTGTTAGTAACATTTCTGTTTATTATAATGTTAAATTTTTAACACATTTTTCTTATTTTTTTAAAGATTTTTTTTTCTTAAATTTGTTTTCAGAGAGAGGGAAAGGAAGGGAGAAAGAGAGGGAGAGAAACATCAATGTGTGGTTGCCTCTCACATGTCCCCCACTGGGGACCTGGCCCGCAACCCAGGCAATGCACCCTGAATGGGAATCGAACCGGTGACCCTTTGATTTGCAGCCTTCTCTCAATCCACTGAGCTACACCAGCCAGGGCTATTATAATGTTAAATTTCAAAGGAAATATTTAGTGGCTTTTAATAAGACTTTAATTATAACCTTATATTTCTGTGTCACATTTTATAGCCTCTAGCCAGAAACCCCACCCCACTTTTAGGATAATAAAAATGTTATGTACCGTGTTTCTTTAACTATAAGATGCACCCCCATTTTCCTCCCAAATTTGGGGGGGAAGTGCGCCTTACAGTCCAAGTGCAGCTTACCTGAGTTCTGTTTACATTTACATTGGTGAAATATTACGTTATTTATGTTATTAAATATTTTACCACATTTTTTGCTTCAAAGTTTTTTCCTCCTCTAAAGTATTTTTCTCCTCTAAAACCTAGTTGCTTCTTATGGTCTGATGTGTCCTATAGTCCAAAAAAATACGGTACTTACTTTTTCTACATTTCCCTTCTCAGTTTGCACTTTCTGGTTTCTGTTGATCCTTGTTTTCATATATCCATGTAATTAACGTTAATTTTCTGAATTTAAACTAATTATTTTTTCTGATTTTTCATTAGTTTAGTGGCTAAAATTTGAAAATAGTTTATTTTACAAATAGATCATAATTTATATTGTAATAAAATGATAATATATACTGTTATGAATAATACATTTTGTTATAATGGCTATTTAAATATTTCTCTATGTTTTATTGCCTTCTCTGTTTGGCTTATTTCATGCAAAAATAAAATGATATCTTATAGTTATCTATTATTTCAAATGTTTGTATACACCAGTTTGCTTCAGATCTGAGCACTTTATGGAAGTGGACAATTGCATATCTTTCAAAAATTCCTGATACTACAATGTGAATTGTATCTCTCCAAAATTCATGTGCTAAGTGAACAACCTCCAATGTGAAGGTCTTTGCAAATGGGATTTTGGAAGATAATTAGGCATCATGAATATGGAGCCTTTGTGATTGGAACCAATGCCTTTATAACAGATACCAGAGAGCCCAGTTTCTGTCTGTGTCTGACATGTGAGAACACAGCAAGAAGGTGGCTGACTGGCTGCAAGCCAGGAAGAAGGCTCTCAGCAGAACCAGACCGTGTGGGCCTCCTGATCTCTGGCTTTCCAGCTTCTGGAAGTATGAAAAATAATTTTTTTGTTCTTTACGCTATCCAGTCAATGGTATTTTGTAAGGCATATTGAACAAACTAGGACACCTGGCTATTCGAAATACTTAATATTTTATTTAATAGAATTTTTCATACAATTATCTTTATCTATTTTTGTCTCTCTTCATTTTCCTAGATATTTCCTGGATAATCCCCCCCCACCTCAAAACTGTCAGCCTGCTCATGATCTATGACACTATGTCTAGTTTGCTTGCTAGTTCAGTATGTTTATTAGATTTCACATATGAGTGAAAGCATATTGTACTTGTCTTTTTCTGCCTGGCTTATTACACTTATAATGTTCTCCAGGTCCATCCATACTGTTGTAAAGGGTAAATTTTTCTTTTTTTATAACCGAGTAGTATTCCATTGTGTAAATGTCCCATAGTTGTTTTATTCACTCATCTACTGGTAGACACTTGGGTTGCAATTATATCTTGGCAATTATAAATAATGCTACAATGAGCATAGGGATACTTATGCATTTTTGAAACAGTGTTTTGGCTTTCTTTGGATATGTTCTTTGAAATGAAATCACTGGGTCATTCGCTAGTTCTATTTTTAATTTTTGAAGTAATTCCAATACAGCTTTCCACACTGGCTGTACCAATCTGCATTCCCGCTAACAGTGCAAAAAGTTCCCCTTTCACCACATCCTCACCAGCACTTCTTGTTTGCTGATTTATTAATGATGGCCATACTAACCAGTGGTATGAGGCAATATTTCATTGTGATTTTAATTTGCATTTCTCTGATGATTATTGATGTTGAATATTTTTTCATATGTCTATTGGCCATCCGTATGTCTTCTTTGAAGAAGTGTGTATTCAGGTCCTTTGCCAATGTTTTAATTGGATTGTTTGTTTTTTTGGTGTTGAGTTTTGTAAGTTCTTTAAAAATTTGGGATAATGACTCCTTATCAGATGTATTGGTGAATAAGTTCATCCATTTAGCAAGGTATCTTTTTATTTTGCTGATGGTTTCCTTTACCATGCAAAATCTTAGCATTAAAATGTTCATACTTCCCAAGGCTATCTATAGATTGAATGCGATTCCTAGAACAAACATTTCAAACATTTGTATGGAACCACTACAGCCCCCACATAGCAACAGTGATCCTGAAAAAAAAAAAGAACAAAGTTAGAGGAATCACATTACCTAATGTCAAACTATATTATAAGGCCATAATAATCAAAACAGCATGGGACTGAAAAAAACAAAACAAAACATGAATCCATGGAACAGAATAAAGAGCCTAGAAATAAACCCACAACTTTATATTCAATTAATATTAGAGGAAGTAACCACATACAATGGGCTAAATATAGTTATTCAATAAATGATGTTGGGAGAATTGGGCAGATACGTGCAAAAAAAGGAAACTAGCGCACCTTGTTATGCCACATACAAGAATAAATTCAAAATGTATTTAAGATTCAAATGTTATATTCTAAACCATAAAAATCTTAGAAGAAAACATAGAGAGTAGAATCTCAGAACTTGCTGATAGCAATATTTTATTTGATGTATCTCCTCAGGTAAAGGAAACAAAAGAAAAAATAAACAAATAGGCAGTTTCTAATGAATGTGAAACAAACCTGAGGCTGAGAAGTTTTGGTATAGCTACGTTGAAAGGAAAGAACACATCGATTAATATTTTGAATTAGAAGAATTTAAGGTTTAAAAAAATAACGGGGAGTTTATATATCAGATTTTTAATATTTTTATTTATTTTTAAATATAGCATATATGCTAAAGATGTATAATGTTAAAAGGTATAATAGACCAAATCAAACAATGTGGAGGTCAAGAACTAGAACTTTGCTAGAAGCCACTATGGATGTTTTTGTAAATCATGACCTCCTCTCCTATATTTAAAGAAAAACAATGTCTTGACATTTTTTGTTGTTTGCCCTTTTTAAAACTTTATCTTATATGTATTTCTAAATAGAACAGTTTCATTTATACTTTTTGTGGAAATTTGTATAAACTGTGTTATACTACAAGTATTTTTGTTTTGCTTTTTCAGCAAATTATTTGTGGACTCCATTTTTCTCCTACAATAACTTTGACAAGCAGAAATTGTGTATTTTAGTGTAGTCAAATTAATTGTTTCTGTTACAAGAAGTAGTTTCATTCAATTTTTCTAAAGGAAATAACCTGTTGAATAGGTATTTTATAAAATTTTACAAATGCATAAACTAAAGCATATGGAAGAAAATAAAATATCTCAGGTTCACACAGCTAGAGTTTGGACCTGAGTCTATACTCTGTTCATCATGTATCGGGTACCTATTGTTTTATTTTTTTATGACTGTTTTAGATTTTTTAAATTTATTTTTAGAGAGAGAAGAAAGGAAGGAGAAAGAGAGGGAGAGAAACATCAATGTGTGGTTGCCTCTCACACACCCCCCACTGGGGACCTTGCCCGCAACCCAGGCATGTGCCCTGACTGGGAGTTGAACCAGCAACGCTTTGGTTCACAGGCCTGCACTCAATCTACTGAGCTACACCAGCCAGGACTGTGTTTTTCATGTGTAAGTCCTCCTATGGTTTAAAAAAGAAAAATTAGTCATTACTAAATGTACTTAATTTTATTACATAAATGAGGATTGGAACCTCTTGCAAGCTCATGTGGTGATAGGTATATTTAAGTATTAGGTATATATTAGTAACATAACTGATTTAAAACCAATTTTGTTAAGTCTATATTAGGTAGTATAGCCATGATAACCATCACATAATGCCAACTTTGTTGAGCTCCAAACGGTTAAAAGATATGCTACCAATATAGTTTTTTGTGTGACATGCTATGTCTTTCAAACATTTTACTGGGGTCTTAAAATCATATCATGAAATTAGATATTTTATCTGTCTTTGCAGAACATTAGTACCATATATGTTTTATTTACCATTTAAGCCAGCAATTACTCGATAACCATCCAGTGAATAAATCAATCAACAACTCTGCTTTATTTAAGGATGAGCACTGGATCAGAATAATAGGAGACATGAAAACAATTTATGTTTCCTCCAATGAAATGCTGAATCACTTTTGGATGAAGTTTCTATTATATATTATTCATCTGTAAAAGTACAATATCCTGTGATCACTAAAGAAAATGTCTCAAGGTAACCCTTTTAGTACTATAGGAAGCTACTGAATACAGTGTCCACTGCTTCTGCTTCAGTTTCATGTTTTTGAAAAGGTTTTGGATATTCATAGCCTTTGCTTGCGTAGCACTAAAATAAGCATTCAGGGGAATGAACTACAAATTTGACAATTTATTTTTAGTAAAATTACACTATTTCAAATTCTGAATATTCAGACTAATATGAGCTGGCTAGTACTGTCTACTCCTAAGAAATCCTCTAATTGGAGGCTATTTTTAAAGGTTTCTGAAACAAACCAATTTAATTTTACTGTTAAATTTCTCTGCACATACAATACTGACAAATCAATGAAATTCTTGTATAGAAAGACATAAACATACTTAATAAATAAGTATTAGTAGAAACTTTAGCTTTCTACTAAATAGCTTCATTAGCTTCATTATTTGATGAAGACTAGCATTTTGTAACAGCTTCATTATTTAATGAACACAAGCATTTTAAATTATCAAGTCAATATTGTGTTATTTTTCTACCAGATGTATGTGTTCACAATTATAATTAAAAAATACTCGGTCTTTGGTTTTGCCACAAACAGACAATCAAAACCATAGCAAGTCCTTTCAATGCAATTATCCTGTGTCTATAGAAATCCCAAACTGCATAACTTGGTGTTATTCTGATACTGACCTTAAAGATATAACATTAAAAAACAAATAAATTGTATATGTAGATTAACAGGATTATGTATCAATACATAACTCTTTCTAATTCTACTTTAATATAGCTTAAATATAAGTTAAAATCACACTTACCAATTTAACTGGCATTTATCAAGTCTTGATATGTCAGGCAAGGCTGTGCTCAGATGGTAAAACAGTGAATATAGCTGTCAATATGCATGGCCATTAGAGTTTGTATTATGAAATTGTGGGTGGGAAGACATCAATAAACAATACTAACTTCAAATATTTGTCATAATTGTGTTATAGAAGAGAAACGTCAATAGAAATCGCCAGTAACAATAAAGTAAGGGGTTTTATTTACCCTTTTTTTCCCTAGTAGTCCTCACCCATTGCAAACTTAACTTGGAATACATAACAAGCCAGAATTTGGAGAAGTAGGAGAATGAAGAGAATAAAAGAGAAGTTGACTATCCACTTTCCCCTTTCTACCCCCCACCCAATTACAGGATTTCTGGCTTGAAGCAACCCCAAGTCAGGAGAAGAGGAAATTTTAACTGCAATTCAGAGCTATAATTATTGAAATGGACCAGATATTTTAATTACTGAAGTGAAACAATTCTAGGAAGTAAATTGGGTGAAATTTCCTACACTGGAAAATTACTAGAAAAGACATGCGACCTTCCCTAGATTTCAACAAAGGATAGATATTACTACATCAGAGTAATGAACAAATTAACTTGCTTTCTGTATGTGCCATTTTTTCAGTACAATATAATAGATGAAAAGCATTATGGAGGATTTGATTTTAAAACCCACATCTGTTAAAGTAAAAATAAAGATGAGAACCACAGGAAGTCATTTGATTGAAAACCATAAAAAGTGTAAAAGTAGGTGTAAATGCGGGAGTAGTACAGTGAGTTGGAACAACATTTTGGCAAGTAGAGTTACTAGATTATTCAGGACGTTTCCCAATAATCAACAGACTTTTCCAGGGTGGTACCAGTTTCCATGTTTTAAACCTGTAGGGATAGGTCAGTGGTTACCTGTCATACAGTAATAAGTGTTTTCAAACAGGGCACCAGCAGTCAAAGTGACTTTTCTATCTGATACATTGAACATAGCAAAGAAATTAGTGTGGCGTTATGCTTGTATATGTAAGTCCAAAAAAAAAAAAAATAATGGTACTGCTGGGGATTTCTCTACTTGCATTTGTAATTTATATCAAGATTGTGTTCTGAATGAAGGAAGATGGGCTAAAGTAGGTACACAGTTAGGCTAATGAGTTAGATATCAACCATAAAGGCCACATTGGCTAGTATTAAATTAAGTCCTTGTCTTGGCTGAATTTTCCATACTTATCGAGAGCTAGCATTTGGTGACGGAAGTTGCACCCACCCCCCTTTTTTACCCATTATGTACATTTGAAGTGCATGGAATAGTACCTATCATATAGTATTTAATCAAATATTAAAAGCCAATAGATTTGTCTCAAATATATTTAAAGTACCAGAGATTGAGCAGACCACCAAAGAGGTAACTTCCACTCCTGGGTTTCATATGTGTTTTACTAGATAAAACTGTGTAGAGAAACACTACATGCTTCCAATCACAATCCCTTCCTAGTTCTTCTGTCATTTCCTTTTTAATTTTTAACTTTTTTAAACGTCTTCTTTACGGTCCCAACCTGAAATTGTTTCCCTTGCTTTTGTTTATAATGTATTATCTATTATCAGCTTTCTCACACCTATCTAGTATAAAATGCATTTGATAGGTATTTTTAGTCTGCAGTGGAAAGCAAATGAGTATCCACATATGTTATCTTTGGGCAGCAAATCTTAATAAATAATCTCTGCATTAGGACAAAGAGGAGATAATCCATCTTTATGAAATGAACCACATTCCCTTTCAAGAAATAAATAAACACCGGGTATTGATTTGTGTGCTTTGAACATATAGAGAGGACAAGGAATTTTAAGTACTTGAGAGAAAAAATATTAGGTGAATATTACCTGTCACTTAAATTCTTAAACTTATAATTTCTAGTTCATAAAATAAAGTAGTACTGGTACTCTTATCTTAGTAAGTTAGAATACACTTGAATAAAAATAATACCTGTGGAAAATTGGTAAATTTTTAGTGTTATGTTAATTAAAAACAATAATACTGATGATAATAAGCTTAACAGAATTAAATTATTTTATCCAGAATTCCCACTCATAATAAAATGTTAATTTTGTTATTAACAAAGGAGTTAGTATATAAAAAATTAAACATAAAGCATATCAATAAGCAGTCAATACATAATAGCTATTTGGTTATCCTTATTTACGTGATGTTTTTCCATGTAACTTGCTCTCTTTCTTTATTTAACAAAACTCATCTCCATTTATGGTTTCTTTGATGTAAACTTTTCATACAGATATTTTGGAAAATATGGACAGCAAGAGGTTTCTAAAATACAGGAGCAATATATAATAAGCATCTATCATAAGAAACCTAGATTTCTAGAATGGATATTATTGTCATTTCCTATCTACTTGTGGTTTCTGTTATATTAATGAAACTTGGAGAGATAGAAATACAATGAAATTGTGGAAATAAATTTGAAAAGCTTGTTAAACACAACAATCTTAACTAGTATTTAGAATGACAATATTCACAAATATTCATAATTAAATATTCACACACCAAAAAATTCCCCAAAGTTTAAGACACACATATGTGTCAGGGTACCTAAGAATATTCAAAACTATATTATGAAAGTAATTTTATTTTTATTTTCCATAAGCATTGTTCATGAAATACCTAAACTTTATAAAGATGAAATAATCATCAATTCTAGATTTTAATGCACAATTCCTAGCATTTTAAGTTAATCATCGAAAAATATTAACACAATGTCAGGAAAACCTCAATGATTAAAAAAAATTACATTCTCACCTATGAGTTGAACCTAATCAACAAAACAAACAGACAAGGGAAATATAACCAGAGACACTGAAATAAAGAACAAACTGACAGTAACCAGAGGGGAGGGGGGAGGAGGATAACAGGGGTAAGAAAGGGAAGGGTCATCACGGAACATGTATAAAGGACCCACGGACAAAGCCAAAGGGAGGGAAGATTGAGGGTGGGAGGTGGGGGTGGATGAGGCGGGGGAAAGTGGTGGCAGGAAAATGGAGACTGTACTTGAACAATAAAAAGATAAATAAAAATTAAAAATACAAACAACTTTAAAAAGCATATTAAATTAATGTAAAATAATTACTTAAATAAATTTCCCCAATATTTATGGTGTTTTTGAAATTTAGTCTTCTCATAAAATAAATCTTTAGATATCGGGTGTATATGACTACTAGTTTTCAATTTTCTTGTCAAAGTTCATAGACAATCTACCATGTGCTCTCCTATCAACAATTCATGAGAATTTCAATAGATTAATATTCTCACCAGTACTTTATTGTTGACAGCTTTTAAAATTGTAGCCATTGTCACATACTATATATATATATGTGTGTTTATGTATATATACATATATATGTACATGCATATATATTTCAATATTTTAATTTGCTTCCCTTTAATGACTAATGTTGAACACTTTTAAGTATCTGTACCTACCATTTTTTTGTCTATTCTTAAGCAGTGTTAGAATAAGAATTGAAGTCAGATGGTGTACATCCTTGAACTTTGTACTTTTTAAAGTTGTTTTGGTAACAATTGCCTTATATCTTAGAGAGAGTAGTGGAGGATGTTAGCCCTAAATAAATGAGAACTATTATTTAGCTTAGCATTTTTTAATTGCATTCTAAAGTTATCTTTAGTAAAGTGGAAATTACTTGCTACTGACAAGGGAGAATGTGAGGTATAAAATATAAATCCAACTGTTAACCTATTTTCACCTGAATTTGGCATTTTTATTCTATAGTCACTTAATCTGTAGCTTGAGTTAGATGTTTAGAAATAAGCTTTACCCTGGTCTCCTTTTTGACTTCCATTTACAGTACAAACAATTTCCTTTTCTCCAGAACATCTTTAAAAGCATTGACTACATGCATTTCTTTAGGGATCTACGTTTCATTTTACAGATGGTGCTTTTATCCTGATACTATGTTTTCATTTTTCTAAAACACATTTTCTAGTACATTTTATATTTATTCTGAATAATATTCCAGAAAGAATCTTTCCTGAAATACCATAGATATCATGCCCGGCTCTTGGCTTACTCCAAGTGTATCTAGTAGCTTAATTTATTATTTCCCAGTAGCCGAATCACTTTTCACCTATTGCAAGAGAAGAAGAAAAGAAAACAAAATCTCTGGATAGAAAAACAACAGTGACAACAGAGCTATGTTTCCTTTTATGTGCATTTTGAATATAATGATAATCTTCCTTGGATTTCATCTATGTGAAATAATATTTGAGAACTTACACTGTAATTATGTATCATGATGCCAGTTATAGTTAGTATGGCCAGTATTTAAAATATCTTGTGGAAGGATAATGAATTTCCATTTGATTTGTTATTGGGAATCCATGATTATTGATAAAAAGTGATATTGAATGCTAAAGAAGGGTGATATTTGTTCTCAATAGATGTTATCAAGCAAAAAGAAAATTTACGCCAACCAACTCTAAGACCTAATTTTCTCAGGCTTTGTATAGAATTACTTAGATTTAATCACAACAAATATCAATGTTGAAACCATGAGACATTTGAAATTGGAAAGACCCATTTGAATTCTATTTCCACATATACTTTTTGAGCCTTAATGGTTACATTGAGAAGAAAAATTCCTAATGCTATCTGTCTCATGAGAACGTTGTGAAAATTGTGTTTTCTGAATTTAGTGCCTGGAATGAATTTGTTGTTCAGAAATCGTTTCCCTTTCTTTTCTCTTGTTTCAATTTGTTTGCAACATCCATTCCTGTGTTCAATTATAATTAGGCTCTATTGCTTTCCCTGTGGCTTATGATCGTTTAAAACTGAATGAATTACTCAGGACTTTTTGGTTACAAGAAATAGTCTACTCAGATGGACTTAAGAAAAAAAAAATCTGTACATCAAAGGATACATGGTAATTTAAAAGGTTATATACCATGACACCACAGTCAAGCACTTGATTCATTTCATCTTGAATCATTGTTTATTCCAGTCTGGATTTCTCTACATGTTTAACACCTGAAATCACAAACTCATATTATATGCAAAGTTAGCAAAATAATAAAAAAATAACACCTATGATTTTATTGCTTTATGTCATGGGAAAATCCCCATTTACTTGTATATGGTCCAGAGATTTCAACAATGTCTCTAAAAAATCCAAGTCAGGTGTTTGGTTCTATACTGAGTGTATGAGTTCAGCCCTACCCGAGTCACAAGGTCTGAGGATGGGAAAGGATGGTTTCCACAGTCAAAACTTGGATGCAATTAACAAAAGGAGGAGCAATGGATGCTGATAGCAAATATAACAGATGTCTTGTACACTGCATTTATGATCATCTTCATTAGGCACTTTTAGGTTCAGTAACATATTTTTAGGTTTTTCGGACAACTTAAAGACTATTTTTTTCAAGCCTACTTGATCTGAAGATATTTTGATCATAGCCCAAGTATATGAAGATTGAATATTTCCAGCTTCAATATGTGAAAATTGTCATTGTGGGAGAAAAAATATATAAATATATATAGATATATAAGTATATATTTATATAAGTATATATAAATACATATAAATATTTTTCTTCCCACTTTCTAACCAGATTAAAAGGATAATATCAAGTTTTAATACATGTACATATGGAACTCACATAAATATGAAAGTTCCAAAGACGGTGAGGTAAAACTGGGCATAAATGATATTTTGGACAAAAGGAAAAAAGGGAGCTTGTGGTCTGAGATTTTGAAAGTGAATATGGGTGATTTATCAGTAACTGTGGGTGAGCTGGACATACATGGGAGGCAAATTCTTGCTCCAATGAGACACAGGGTGATCTAGTTACCAGGCAAGCGGGAAGATAAAAGGTAATTTCTGAGTCTTCTTTTTTCTTAATAATTAGCTTAAAATCAATAATTCAGAAAGCAGCTTAAGGTTTTGGTTCCCTTCACTATCTTCCTTCCCTTTAACTCCTTTTGTAATAAATACTGTCATTTTCTAGTCTAGATGCTCCATGGCTTTTTTTTTTTTTTTTTTTTTTTTTTTTTTTTTTTTTTTTTTTTTTTTTTTTTTTTTTTTTTTTTTTTTTTTTTTTTTTTTTTTTTACATTACAGTTAAGTCTTTGGTCCCTTTCAGCTTGCCTTTCCAATACTTAGTTTATTTTTCTCTGAAGGAGCTCTCATTCTCATGTATAAGTACATTCACTTACCACCAAAGTCTTTCTGGAAACCACTTTTCATCATCTTTTATTATGTGTTACTGGAGAAAACAGTAAAATCATTTATAATACTTTTTAAGATTAAAATTATTTAATGATACATATGGATACATTAAGAATTAGAGAATGTGTTAGTTCTCCAAGGAATTTATTCTAAAATTCTATTATTTGTTATTAATGATGATAGATTCTTAATGTATCAGTCAGAGCTCAGCAGGAAATAGAAAAGAAATCCAGGTGTTCAAAGGAAAGCCTTTAATATAATAAAATAAATACCAAATTATCAAAATATTTGGATGTAAATAAATAAAATCTTAAAAAAAACAAAAAAAAAATGCCCTGCTGGTGTAGCTCAGTGGATTGAGGGCGAGCTGGGAACCAGAGGGTCCCAGTTCGATTCCCTGTCAGGGCACATGCCTGGGTTGCAGGCCAGGTCCCCAGTGTGGGCCATGTGAGAGGCAACCATGCATTGCTGTTTCTCTCCCTCTCTGTCTCCCTCCCTTCCTCTCTCTCTACAATAAATAAATAAAATCTTTTAAAAGATTTGGATGAGCAGAAATCAGGTTTGGGAGAAGACACTGGATTTTTTATTTCCAAATAACATCCCTTGGTTTGTGATCTAGAAATAAGAACAAAGCTGTTGCCACCTTATGCCCCATTGCATCTACACAGTTTCTGTTTGCTCCTGAAGCTGATAAATGGACAGTGGAATGTGAGGTCAGCTTGCTTCAAATAACCATGTTCACCAATGTTGTTACTTAGTGCTACTGTCCCCATTTCTGTCTTCTAAAATTAACACAAGAACTTTTTATTAGAAGAACTTAAGGGACATCTACTTCTTAGTAGCAGGGGTGTCTAGAACATGCAATATTTACTTTATAAGTCCATGAGATATGGGAGAGAAGAGTGGGAGCCCAGAAAGAATGCAAAGTACCAGCTGAAGATTTTAACACAGATTAGGTTAGAAAGTTATTGTAAACTGTAGCAAGAAATATAGGTTAAAATGAATGCCAATCATGCCCTGGCTGGTGTTGCTCAGTGGACTGAGCATGAGCTGGGATCCAAAGGGTCGTCATTTTAATTCCCAGTCAGGGCACATGCCTGGGTTGCGGGTCAGGTCCCCAGTACAGGGCACATGAGAGGCAAACACACATTGATCGTTCTCTCCCTTTCTTTCTCCTTCTCTTACCCTCTTTCCAAAAATGAATAAATAAAAAAAAAAGATTAATGCCAATATTGTGAGCTCAATTGAATAGAAAATATAGCCAGTAGAGTGATATGACATATTATATTCTGAAATAATACAGAATATGTAATTGCTACCACTGAAGATTAATGTTAAATTAGTGTCCAGAGATAAACTGAGTTTCAACAGGAGTACCCATTATTTCAAACAGCGTGTGATATTTTCTGTTTATAAGTATAAGCACATGCATTTTCCATCAGATAATTAATTTAAAAATAACACAATAAAGTGTACTTTTTCAGAATTGCTGAGCATCAACATTGGACAAGTAATTTTGTTTTTATGTTCAGCCTTTGCCACTTAATAACTCTGGGACTTGGAAAATTTACTCACTCTTTTTAAACAACTTCTTACCAGGAAAGTGAATGCAAAGCAGTTAGTCTAGTATGTAACAAAAGACAAGCAATTGTTTATTGCTATCAGTAAATGTTATTCATGCGTAAGTCAAAGAAAATAGAGCAGGTACCAGGGCACTGGATAAAAAAGAAAATGGGACAGATATAGACACTTTACTCTGAGTTTATAGTATGAGGAGATTGACAAGAAATAAATTTATATCAGTTACATGTGTCAAGTATTATGAAACATGAAATACTGAACAGTGGCAGCTGGCCTGGTAATAATGAGTTGGGGAAAGCTTTCTTCAAAATCTTATGTCCAAGTTGAAAACATAAAGTAGACGGGGATTATCTAGAAGAAGCAGTGGTCAGAGGGAGGGTGGTTGTTCAGGCAGAAAGTATACAGTATATGCAGGAAGGTATATATTATATGAAAATAAAAAAAATCAGATTAAAAATGGAACATACAATGTCAGATGGGGAATAGGAAATACAGAGACAGATAAATAAATTGGCTTATTATAAATTATACAAGAAAGTTTGTATTTTATTCCAAAGACATTGGACACTTTAGGAGGCTATCAATCATGTAGTGCCCACTTGGATGCAAAAAGGAGCAAGGAAAGGCTGGCACGTGAATGCCATCGGGATCCCATCAGTAACCTAAGTGGGAGGTGACAATGCACAGTATTAGAGCATGGCCATTGCAAATTGAGGAATGCACATACTTGGTAAACAGACACAAGATTCTTATTTGAACATGGAAGATGAAAACATGTAAAGGAATCAAGTAAGACATTTCTGTCTGGATTGAGAACACAGAGAAGCAGCATCAACATTTCCCTATATATTAATGTCTCAACCAACAGATATGTGCAACAAAAAAAAATATTTAACATCTTTGGGCATCTGTTAATGTATCAAAACATTAGGTAATGGGACAAAACAGGAAATATGGCCCTATGTTTTTCCAAATGTCTATTATAGTTTAATTCAACAAATGTATGCATTTACCAACCATTACATTCATAAATACATTCAGATGCAGATGAATGCATCATGATTCTTATTTTTTAAAAGCTACCATGAGTTGTAGCTCCTACAATTAAATACAAGAGTTTGAATACTACAGAAAGGTAACATGGAACATGAGAAACAATTTACTCTAGTGAGAAATTTCCTGAAGTTTTCTGAAAAATTGAACGAAAAATATTCTGATGGGGAACAGAATTTGTCGCTCTAAAATATGCCTCTTTAGGGAATATATATTATTTTAGGCCAATTAATTTTAATAATCAGGAGACTTAGGAGAAGATCTGAACACCAAGTAGAAGTTACCCTTTGTAAGGTGACATTTATATTTTTAACGGAAATCTCCACTTGTAAGGGTGTTTCTCTTCCTGAATCAGGTCTTTGGTCATTACTAATGGAGAGGCATGGATTTAAATCAGCATAACAATCACTTCTTTCTTTCACACAATTATTGTTCTACTTTTATTTTTATGAAAATATAATTCATAATAAATTATCTATTTAAAATATACAATTCAGTGGTTTTGGTATATTCAGACCAAAATTATCACTTCAATAATTTTACGACATTTTAACATTCCCAAAAGAAACCCTGTACTCTATACCTTTTTGCCCAGCCCCAGGTAACCACTAATTCACTTTCAGTCTCTATGAATTTACCTGTTGTGGACATTTCATTCAGAACTCACTGAAAACTAACTGAATGAAAGTCCTATAACTAGGGATTTAAAGAAATAACATAGAAACTGGTAAGAGGAGCAGAGACAAAAAGGCTGGTCCCACACCACATGTGGTAGGTAAAAATTGGGAGGGATAACTTAGCTGCAGAGACCCCTCCTGAGGAGTAAGGGTTCCTAGCCCCATACCAAGCCCCCAAGCCCAGGGTTCCAGTACCAGAAAGAGAAGTCCCCATAACTTCTGGCTGCAAAAAGCAGCAGGGATTATAGCTGAGTGAGTCAGAGAGCTCCTGGTGTCCCAGACATTCCTCTTAGAAAACCCACACATTAAAACACACACACACACACACACACACACACACACACACACACACACACACACACACACACACACACATAGACTGAGTGGTATACACTTGCTCCAAATTCCAGCCTGGGGCAGGAGCTCAAAAGGTACCAAGGCCTTTCAAGAAGGAACTGAATTTCTGGCATTAAGGTGAGTGCTAGAGGGCAGTTTTCTGTCAGAGAAAAGTGCTGGCAGAGGCCATTGTTCTTTTTCTAAGCCTTCCCCCAACAAAGCTGGTAAGCGGGCACTATATCTGAGTCTCTGTCAACCCAACTTGCTAAGACATTCAACCCAAGCTTGACACTAGCAGGAGCTGGTCTCAGTTTATAGCTTGGCTTTGCCTGAGTACTTCCAAGACCAGCATAAGGAGCAGCCATCTGCAGATCACTTTATAGCTCAAGCTGGATGGCTTGCAACCAGAACACAGGCAGTGGCTACCTTGATCAGCTAGTCTGGTGGGCAGCTTCAGACCATGTTGAAGCACCACCCAGGTACTTCCACAAGTCACGAACTCAAGGGGCAGATTCAGTGGGCACCAGAACCCTGACAAAGTAAGTCCTGCTGTGTGGGGTGAGCTCCTGCACAACTGATCCTCCACAGTGGTCAGTGGTCTCAGCCAGTCATTGAAGCACATTGGCGTGGGGGTAAATCCCTTCTATTGACATGCCAACAATAATCAAAGGTCAACTACAAAAGTAGGGTGTACACAGCCCACACAGGGTGGGATAGTAAGTGGGGGGACACATACCTGCAATGCCCACCTTGGGTGATTGGGAAAGCTGAGAAATTGGACCCTACAGAACACCTACTATATGAGGCCACTCTACCAACCCTGGAAGATGTAGCAGCTCTAGCTAATTTATAGAATCAAACAAAAGGAAGCTTTCAAACTGAGGAGACAAAATCATGTCCTAAAATGTAAGAACAAAACAATACTCCAGAAAAAGAACTAAACAAAATGGAGCCCCGGCTGGTGTAGCTCAGTGGATTGAGTGCGGGCTGGGAACCAGAGGGTCCGGGTTCAATTCCCAGTCAGGGCGCATGCCTGGGTTGCAGGCCAGGTCCCCGTGAGGGCCATGTGAGAGGCTACCATACATTGCTGTTTCTCTCCTTCTCTGCCTCCCTCCTTTCCCCTCTCTCTAAAAATAAATATAAAATCTTAAAAAAAAAAAAACAAGAAAAACAAAATGGAGACGGGCAATCTACTAGATACAGAGTTCAAAACACTGGTTATAAGGATGCACAATGAACTTAGTGAAAATTTCAATACCATAAAAAAGTACATGGAAATCATAAGGATCAGTCCAAAATGCAAGATATACCAACTGAAATAAAGAGTAATTTACAGGGACTCAACAGTATAGTAGATGAAGCCAAGAATCAGATTAGTGATGTGAAATATAAGGAAACAAGAAAACAAGAAATACACCTAATCAGAACAGCCAAAAAAAAAAAATCCTCCAAACAAGGATAGTGTAAGGAGTCTCAGGGAAAGCTTTAAATGTGTGAAAATTTGCATCATGGAGGAACCAGAAGGAAAGAGAGGACAAGAAATCTGTTTGAAAAAATAATCACAGAAAACTTTCTCAACCTGGTGAAGGAAATAGACATATAAGTCCAGAAATTGCAGAGTGCGCCAAACAAGATGATCTCGAAGATGCCCAGATCAAAACGTGTCATAATTAAAATGCAAAAGATTAAAGACAAAGAGAGAATCTTAAAAGCAGCAAGAGAAAAGCGGTTGTCTAAAAAGGAGCTCCAGTGAGATTGTCACCTAATGTCTCAACAGAAACTTTGCAGGCAGGGGAATTGGCAAGAAATATTCAAAATGATAAAAAACAAGGACCTACGACCAAGATTATTCTACCAAACATAGCTATCATTTAGAATGGAAGGACAGATAAAGAGCTTCCCAGTCAAGAAAAAGCTGAATGAGTTCACCACCACCACCAAACCACTATTACATGAAATGTTATGGGGTCTTCTTTGAGAACAAGAAGAAAAAAGAAAAGATAAAAAATATGAACACTAAAATGGCAATAAATACATATCTATCAAGAATTAAATCTATAAAACAAGATAAATAATCAAGCAGAACAAATAGACTCATAGGCACAGAGAGTATATTAATGGTTGCCAGATGGGAGTAGTTAGGAGAATGGGTGAAAAAAGTGAAGGGATTAAGAAGCACAAGTTGGTGGTTACAGAGTAATCATAGGGATGGATGTAAAGGACTGCATAGGGAATAGGGAGTATAGTCAGTAATATTCTAATAACTATGTATGGTGTCCGATGGATACAAGATTTATTGGGATGATCACTTAGTAAATTATATAGTTGCTAATCACTAAAGTGTGCACCTAAAACTAATATAATATTGTGTATCAACTGTAACTGAAAAATAAAAAAATGATTTAAATAAAAACAACATCAACAACAAAAAAAAACAATTTACCACCTATGTTTACTGGCAATATTTTTTTATTAATTTTCCTTCAGGGAACTCATTTACTTCTGAAAGAACAGATGTTACTCAATTAATGAACACTGCTCTGTCCCTTCAAAGAGAATGAATGATGTTTATAAGCCTTAAGAATTGGCTTAGGCGAATACATTTATGTCACTAGATCATTATTTAGAAAAAAAGTTCCAAATATATTTTAATATTTTAAGGGATAACTTTAGGAAATACAAATTTTGATAACCAATGTTTTAATCACATAAAATAAAGGTGGGTAATTTAAGTACAAATCGTACATGTATATTTCTTTTCAATATATATTTTTATCATTATTAAGTAGCTTTAGACCCTCACTTGCTCATGACTAAATCATAGGCATCTTTTATTATCAAGAATATGAATAAGTACATTAATTAATTTATTAGTTTGCAAGCATTTACTGCACTCCTTATTTAATAAAGATCTTTTTGTTCATTTCATTCAGAAAACAGAAGCAATTTAATGTACTTTCTTTCAAATGTGTAACTTCCCTGCCATTGTTGCCATCTTGTTGCAATGAAGGAAATTCCTGGCCTTATCTTCATTCAACAAATATTAAATTATGTCAGGTTTGTTATTACTGAAAATATGAAGTGCCACTATGACTTTATGAAACAGATAGTCTTAGATTAGACAAAAATAAAACAAATAAATAAATATTATATTAGTGTTTCAATCGGAATAGGACAGTGTGTGTTAACTCTAGCAAACAACTCCCAAACGCTAGTGGCTCAATGCAGCAGCTGCGCGTTTCTAGCCACCTTTTCTGACAGGACTCTCTTCGTAACTGAATTTTAGTTAAACTCCTCAAGCCCTCTAGGCTTCAGCCTTGTTGTTGGATGTGCAGATGCAGACAAAGCTATCAGACGTCCACCAAACCCTAATATTCCTATGATCCATTTCTTGTTGAGAGAAAAAGGCCGGGGATCCCAAACTTTGGTAAAGCCTGAATGTACTAAATTGAGGCGGGGGGGGGGGGGGCTGCGAGGGAAATCAACAAAATAAACCCCTCCACCAGGCAAGATAAAACCTTCATGCATCCCAGTCAGGGCACATGCCTGGGTTGCAGGCCAGGTCCCCAGTGAGGGCCATGTGAGAGGCAACCATACATTGTTGTTTCTCTCCCTCTCTGTCTCCCTCCCTTCCCCTCTCTCTAAAAAAAAATAAATAAAAATAAAATCTTAAAAAAAAAAAAATCGTTCATGCAGTGTTTACTGACAATTGACTATATTGTTTGTTTCCACCAATAGGTAGAATGGAAACTAGTCTGTGTATTTTTTTATGGAAATATCTTATATAACAATGTTTTATAATCTAAAAGTCCTACCCTTTACATTGATATTGTTGGTGATATCATACCCTCTACATTGATATTGTTGGCGATATCATACACTTTAGTTAGCTAAGCAAACCTAAATCAGAACTCCAATCATGTTAGTTTGCTGATTATATAACTGGGATTAATGGCTAAATACAAAGACAAAAATTCTTTAATCGGCCATTTTATTCATTCTAATTTAATATCCTAAGACCTTCCTTTAACACACACTCAGCTTTAACAAGTTTATTTTGCTAAGCCTGAGATGAGTTTTGTCATATTTCTACTTATTCAAACTCTCCATTTTTAAGAGTCCATTAATATTTCTCTGCATCACCATATCTTTATTTTATCAGCCTGACTAGATATGCTCTCTCAAAATACAATTGAGTTATTATTAACAATAATTCTCATGTTTTAGCTCCCCTATGAAAATTTTCACATTTTACCCTGCGTGTTATAATATGGAACTCATCCCCTGAAGATTGTTTAGGAAAAAAGAGAATGGATATGTTTGTGCATAGTTACATAGGTATGCAAATGTGAACACTGACATACAGACATATGTAATATTGCTTTGAACATAATATGTGTCCAGTAAGCTCTTGATAAACTAAATTTATATATGTTCTTTTTTACTTTGTATAAACTCTTTAGAAAAATTATATTGGCTCAATGATACTGGCATAAGACCAATTTTTATTCATAGGAATTAGTAGTTAATGGTAAGATTTACCACAAATTATTAATAAGTATAAATATATTCACAAGTATATTTATAGTATATTTTATACATAAATATTTATTTAATAACAATATAAGCAAATGAATAAATAAATATGTGTTATAGAGTAAATCCTCTGCTCTCATTTTCTTGCTGACACAATTAAGCAAGAATTACAGTTTTTAAGTCAAATCTAGTAATTTAAACATTTCTGTAAACAACTGCCAGCATTCTCAAACTCAATGTCTTTAGTGCACTGTGCATCAAGCTTAACAATTAAACCTCAGTTCTATGTATCTTTATATTATAAAGCAGGATGCACCAATAGAAGCATACACTAAGACAAATGAACTAACATGCTGAGTGTTAGAAATTCAAATCAAGTCAAAATTAAATGTCTAAATCAATTAAGCAGTACTGCACAGACAAAGACATAACAAATTTTAAAGAGGCCAAGTAATTTGCACTTCTTATGTGCATGTTCTATAACTATTGTGTCTGAAATAAAATAAAATTAAATAGGATATCAACTTAATATTTCAATTTAGTCCTATTAGTTAACAATGTACTATTTTAAAGTATTCTCTAACTATGTTTATAACTTGGGAACTCCTCAAGGTAACACGAAATCACCTAAAGGCCTTAAAGATATTATGTCCATTTCCTTTTTTATATATAGTAAATTTCCCAAATGCTATGAATGAATGCTGTATTTTTTAAAAATTATTTTATTGTTGTTCGAGTACAGTTGTCTGCATTTACCCCTGCCACTCCCCCCTCCCAACCACCACCACCTCCCTCCCCTTCTTCCACCAGCCCTTGGTTTCATCCATATGTCCTTTATAGTTGTTCCTGAACCCCCCCTTACCCCCCCCATTATCTCCTCCCTCCTCCCCTCTGGTTACTGTGAGACTGTTCTTAATTTCAATGTCTCTGGTTATATTTTGCTTGCTTGTTAGTTTTGATGATTAGCTTCCACTTAAAGGTGAGTACATATGGTATTTGTCCCTCACCATCTGGCTTATTTCATTTAGCATAATGCTGCCCAGTCTATCTATGCTGTCACAAAGAGTAGGAACTCCGTCTTTCTTTCTGCTGCATAGTATTCCATTATGTAAATGTACCATGGTTTTCTTGATCCATTCATTTACTATTGGGCACTTAGGTTGCTTCTAGCACTTGGTTATTGTAAAGTATGCTGCTATGAACATTAGGGTGCATAGGTTCTTTTGGATTGGTGTTTCAGGGCTCTTCAGGTATAATCCCAGCAGTGGAATTGCTGGGTCAAAAGGCAGTTCCATTTTTAGTTTTCTGAGGAAATTCCATACTGTTTTCCACAGTGGCTGTACCAGTCTGCAATCCCACCAACAGTGCACTAAGGTTCCCTTTTCTCCACATCCTCCCCAATACTTGTTGTTTGTTGATTTGTTTATGATGGTCATTCTCACCAGTGTGAAGTGATATCTCCTTGTGGTTTTAATGTGCATCTCTCTGATGGTTAGTGATGCTGAGTATCTTTTCATATGTCTCTGAGCTCTCTGTATGTCCTCCTAGGAGATTTGTCTGAATGTTGTATTGAAGTTTTGAATTCTTAATCCTACATTTTCACAAAAAAAATATTGCAGGATATTTCTATAATTATGGGAAGTGTTTTTTTCTTGTTTTATAGAATGTTATTTTGCTATGAGCTTATTTAATGTTCTATTTGCAATCTTGAGTTTTTTAATAATTATTATAGTCAAAGACCATTCAATATATGTCAAATTCAAATTATTTTAACAATCAATATACTCTAAGCAAATGTACTATCCTAACCCTCCCATTTCCATGACAAAAAAAAATTCATGATGGATTTTGTTATTTGAAAAGCAGTGTTGAATTTCTTGTTCTTTATCTACCATCAAAATTTATTTATTTAATAAATGTTTGCCACTAAAAATAAGAGTATAAATGTGGAATAATCATGTGGAAATGATTTTTATTGGTGTTTTTAGAGTCATTAAAAGTGAAATTAGGAAATGTTTGGAGAAATTATTTACTATTCTGACTTGATATATGAAGAAAATATTGTAAACCCTCAGGGATTATGAGAGATGCTTTTAGTAATTTAGTAAACAGTCTCCCAGAACAGACAAGTAAATCCAGCAATAAATAGGAAAGTGGAATTAAGTGCCACAAATCCTTTAAAACTCCTGAGAAATGTCACTGTAGGCTACACAGTCAACAAAAATAATGTATTCAACTGTCTGCTCAAGTAGAGACGTGCTTCGGCTAGAAAGTTTAAAATTCATGCATACTAGGAAAGAAAAGCAGTTCTGTGGCATGAGGTTTTTAAAGTCCAACTAGGCTTAGAAATAAACATATTTATTGTGATTTCAATATAATATTAATATATCATTAAAAATCAGTACCTAGGTATGCATGCCTTAGATCTAAATGTGTAAAGGAAAAAAGAAATGGATTATCATAAAATCTAGATATTATTTATTTTTGGAAAGAGGGAGAAGACAGGGATAAAGAAGTGACTGACAAGTACTAACCATTAGGGTACTAACAGAGGTCATCCCTGATACGAATGAGGATTGCATGAAAGAATTTATCATTTATTGAATGTAGTACTTTTACTTTGCAGGATTTTTTTTGTACGTGTATTGTGTTTCACAATGAAAATGTTTGAAAATTTTAAGTTACTTAATGAAAACCAGTGACTTATAAGCAAATGAATTTACATACATAAGCTTTTTACTCTATATATTTCAATATTTCAAACTTTTTATAGTTTATAAATTTCAATAGTAATGTAACATAAGGATCATGTAAAGGAAAAACACTTCTCCTTACCCCTCCATCCTCCTATCCCCTGGCACTCCAGAAATCACAAATAATATCATTATCTTCTATCTCTTGTGGAAATTACACACATGTTTTAGATAGCCAATGTTATCATCTCAATATTGAATAATAAAGTTTCCTAAAACCTTATTAAACATTATAAAATATGATTAAAATCTTGATCAGTAGTAAAACTTCCAAAGGAGAGTGGGTAGAGAAAGCCTAGTAACTAGGACACTGAAAATATCCACCCTCAGAAAGACTAAATAGTTCTAGAGAAGAAAGAAAACTTCTATAGTTCATTCAGTGTCAAAAGAGATGAATTTAACACATAGAGTACTCAATATTCTTAAATTTACTGAAAGTTCATAGGAATAAAAATAGAATTATTATTGGATTTTATAACAAGGATGCCATCCGTGTCTTCAGTGGTAATTTCTAGTGGAGCTAGGTCAGCATCCAGAAGGCGTAACACCTCTTTTCTCCAGTTTTCCATCTGCAGCACCTGTCTCGGCTGCTATGGCTATGTGCTTTTTTGATAGCACAGAGGTAACAGAGGACAGCTGGTACCACCTGGGTGAGTCATCACATCCATTTTGTTATTTAGTGTTTCTTCTGTGGACTCCACTCACTGGTTAAGGATAAGTTGTCAAAAAAGATTGTTTTACACTTTGTATCACCTCCAGTGGAATGACCATTTATCTCTTCCCTTGGCTTCCTTGCCCTCAATCCCTCAATCTTCCAATCTTTACCCTTTCAGACCTCAGACCAGCTTAGCCATTTGCCACTACCCATGACCCTTCACATACCTTTAATTCAGGTCATTTTCCTCTCCGCAGAACATAGAGGACGGGGACAATGTTTAAGGCTCTGGTAACAGAAGGTTTCCTTTTACAACTGCCTTCTGTGGCAGACCCTGAGCAAGCTATATTTCAGCATCAGGTCACACTCATCTCTCTGCCTACACCCCCAGGCAATACATCAATAAACTACACTCGGGACATGTCCTCTTCTGTCAGCAATTCAGAATAAACCCTCCCTGAGACTAGAGGTGTAAACTGAGTGTGAAGCACGAATGCAGTTAACTGTAGGTGACATCGGGTTCTGTGCCAACTTCTTGCACGTGCCGCTTATGTGAAAAGGGATTCAGGTGCATGTGGTTTACTGAGAGATCATTTGTAAGTAAATAATGTAAGAGATTGCAGAGGAATAGAGAAACTTAGAGAAGGAAAAACAATGAGCAAGAAAATTATCTGAAATAGTCTAGCCATGACTAGAAAAATTGAACTTGGTGGTCATGGATATGTTGTGAGCCATCTTTGTACGGAATTAAAATTCTCTGGTGACGAGATTGACACTATCTTGGGAAAATCCCACAGAAGGAGCACAGCTGTGATCTTTCAACTTCCAAAAATAATAACGGCTGGGAAATGGGTGCACAGGCCTGGTTAAGTGAATCTGAGCAGGATAGTAACATCAGCCATAATGACCCCTGCACACACTTACAGCTTTAGTGTAAGTAACATTCACTACAAATTCAGTATGAAGTTCTAGCTCACGTATCTTCTCTGGGGTTATCATTCATGTCTTCAGGGCCTACTGGACACCTCTACAGAAACATCAATGGCACCTCAAACCCACTGTTCCCAATATTGTACTCTTAATCTCCCTTGGTTTCTGTTGTTCTTCTTGTTAGTATAAGACATCTATATTCATCTAGTTCAAAATATAAAACTCAACGCCATCTTTAACATCTCCGACTCCTATAACACCTATATTCAATCCATTTTTGCAGCAGATGTCGCTACTTTCTTGTCTATATCATCATAGCTCTTATTCTTATTCATGCTCCTGGCTCCCTATCGCAAGTGCCTGTGACATTTCACCCAAAGTCTTTCTCTGGCACACTCAGATAACACGTGGGGAAGGCTGATAGTGATGGAAAATGATGGAATAATTTGGAAATGATCTTTAGATAGTGATGGATGGGTTTCAGATGATGAAATCCCAAGCATCCTTTACCCTGGCACATGAAAGCGTTGAGGAATTCACACTGCCTCCTGAAGAACTCAGTGGGAATGGACTCCAGATGCCCACTGTGCCATATTTTTAATAACACACTGAAACCAGCTTCCATTCCTTTCTCATCTTACATCCTACCTTCCTGAATAGTGCTTCCTTAAATCACATTCAAAAGAGTTATAGCACTTAAATCCTTGTCTAAGTTCTACTTCAGAGAAAACTACACTAATAAATGCAAAAGTCTTACCAGTTTATACCTTAGTGTTTTAAAAGTCTTCATTTTTATTTATATGACAATAACATAAATCCTATCATTTCTCAGCTTTGACTAGCATTGCAATAGTTTCCAAACTTCTTTCTAAAATCCATTTTGCATCTCTTTAAGCCATTCTAAGTACTGAAAACCCTAATATTTTCAAAATGCAAACCTGACATCATATTAAAACTACTTAATGGATTATGTGGATTTAGGATTAAAAGCCAACATTTTTTACATGGTGTACAGTTTATGGTATATTTCACTCAGCATCCATTCTCACTTGGTTCCAAGCATCCTCCTGAATTGCAGTGAGCAAATCTATATACTTCATTCCCTACGTTAATTAGCAGTGTGGGCTTAGGATAGGTATTACATTGTCTTAATGAGATGTGCTTCCATGAAACAGGAACAGAATTTTAAGTTGAGATGATTTATTACAGCCAGATACGGTAATGTTGACAAATTTTGGGAGACTTTAGTGTTTATGACGGTCCAGGGTAGCATTTCATGTCTTGACACATGTTTAACTGAAGCAGTGGTACTAACGCACAAGACAGCACCAACCGTCTGATCCTCGGAGGTTTTGTGAAGGTGGCCTGCATACTCACATGGCAGCATGTCTAATAATATTTCTCCCCTGAGTCCAAGACTCTTTAAAGGTCCTAATTTCCTGTGTTAACACTATGTTTAGAATATCTAGAACGATTTCTCTTCTAAGCACTGAAACTTAATTATATAAATAACAGCATCTAGCTGATTAGCATATACTTTCCCAGCTCCAGCATCCACAGAAATCATTATTTTTCACATTTCAGTCATCTGGACTTTTATTATTATACTGCTGTATTAAAGTGCATGCTCTTTCTAGCTGCAGGGTTATTTCTTACTTCCCAATACTTCTCAACAGCATTTTAAAAATGTCTTTTCCCCTTTGTTATCAGAGATACTTATTTCTATACAGAAGCCTCTTTGAGGTCCTATTTCATTAAGTTATTTGTCTAATCATCTCCTAAATTAATCTCTTTCATAGACATGTACATTTTGAAATTTTCATGTTTATATCTGTGATTACTTGAATATTATATAATTCATCTAACCAAGGAATAAGTTTCTGAAGTCAAGACTGACTCTGTTTAGTCCCATTCTTCTAATCCCTAGAACATTGCCTGCCCTAAGGTAGAAATTCAATAATTTTTTTAGAATGCCGTAGAGAGAATTGGAAAAAAAGAGGAGGTAGTTAATGAAATGATGTTTTTGTTGAAGAAGTTATTGATGGGATCCAGACGTCACACTGGCAACTTGACTTTATCTAAAAAGAATTCTGCTCTACTATGACAGAAAATAAAAAGGAAAGACAGATGTTGATATTTGTTGATGGTGTGTAAGAAAGTAAGAGGTCCATATTTTCTCCCTGAAGCAAAGTATGAAGGAGTCTGCTGACAATGATTGGAGTTGTAATTGGGAGGTAATTCAAACAGAGGAGAACATATTGAAAACTTCTACTTTATTGCAGGAAAGCATGTTGACTACAAAAATGAAATAACTGGAGACAGTTTGGAAGACACATTTAGAATCAGGATGAAATATTGTAAAGACATGAGTCTGTGCTGATGGATTTGTTGTATCATAGTTTCAATGAATGTAAATAATTGAATTGATCCACATTCTAGGTGCTTTATCATGTCAATGATAGAATAATAAGGCAGTAATTGGAAAGGCTGAGAGTATTGACAGAAACCTGGGTGCTCTTCTAGAATAAATTAAAAATTTGCATAAATGGAAATAATTGTTAAGTAATAAACATAAGCAGCAGGAAGAACAGAGATTTGGAGACATATGAATATATGGTCAGGCACAAAAATTTTGAATTAAATATTCTGGAGTTGCTGAAACTGGTGTAAAAGAAGTATTATTTATTTATTTATTTATTTAATTCTAACTCTGATACTTCAGGTCCTGGACACATGGCCACTGCTAGTTAATTGTGGATGTAACTTTACCCCATCTTAAGTACATAAGACTGGCACAAATGAAAGAGATATTTCTCCATAAAAAAGTAAGAGGTTCTATTATCAGATTAAAGGAAATCAGTTGTTGAGTTGACAAAAACTACATATATCTACATATGTCAATGGAAATCTCTTTAATTGTAACAAATACTGTTTTAAATCAATTCTATCTACCAATTTTCAGGGACACAGCATTGGCTCTGTCACTCACAGAGTCATAGAACAGAAGGGTAATGTAAAGGCAGTGATAAAGATAATCAACTTAGGTGATTAGTTTTGGGAAAACATGAAAAAAGACAAGAATTCAATTTATTCAATATATACTCACTGATCACCTGTTGGGTTCCATAAATTGTGTTTTTCATTGAAATGCATTAGTAAATTAACAAATTTCAAGCTAAAATTTTCTAACCCTCTAGAACTTAAATTTTAATATTAAGTTATGTAACCAAATTCAAGCTCATACCACATGCCACCAGTAAGTCAAATGAGATGGTGCTTGGGCAAAGAAAGCGACTTTATTTGAAAAGCCAGGAAGCCAAGAAGATGGTGGACTAACATCCGGAAGAGCTATCTTAAGAAAATACAGTATTCATGCTTCTTTTATATCAAGGGAAGTGATAAATGGAGGAGCAATAGGTGATTGAGGACCACAGACCTCTGAGGGTTAGCAGGGGTTCGAAAAAGATCGTGAAACTTCTTTGTTCATAGTCTTTTGACTCTAGTTGATGTGATTCTGGGCAGGAAGTTGAAGAATACAGGCTCCCCTTATCTCCTTGGGAGAGGCAGTTTCTGGTAAAAGGCTGTTTTAGTAAAACTAAGCTAGAAGCAGGATTCCCTTAATGCTACATGCAAGAATAAGCTGAAGCTATTAACCTAAAGGCCATGGAACAAATCAGGCTGGAACAAGATAGAGTCAAAGAAGGCACGCATTTCACTCTATTACTGTTGCATAAGACAGATAATAAACACAATAAATAAGTATCGTATTTTTCCATGTATAATGCACGTCCACGTTTTTGGCCCAATCTTTCAGGTAAAAAGTCTTTTATTTTAATTTTTAATTCAATCATTTATTTATATTTAGATACTTGTGTTTTGCATTATAAAGGAATTTTAGCATTTAGTTTTTAACATATTACGGTACAAGAAATTTTATTTATTTATTTTTACAGAGGGGAAGGGAGAGAGAAAGAGAGGCAGAGAAACACCCATGTGTGGTTGTCTCTTGCATGCCCCCTACTAGGGACATGGCCCTTAACCCAGGTATGTGTCCTGACTGGGAATCAAACCCACACCCCTTGGGTTCACAGGCCAGCACTCAATCCACTGAGCCACACCAGTCAGGGCACAAGACATTTTATGTAACAAATAACTACAAAACACAAGAACAGATAGAAAATACAAGAAAATTTACATTCCAGTAAAAAATTATACTACCCATGTATAATGTGCAAGCTTATTTTTCCCTCAAGAATTTAGGCAAAAAAGTGTACATTATACACATCAAAATACTGGTAAAATTACATAGTTGTCTAGTAGGTAATGATTGTAATAGAATTTTTTTTTAATGAAGAAAACACAATACCAAGGTTTTGAGGTTTAGGGATCGATGTCTGTAAAGTTGAATGGGAACATTATAATTGGTGTTGAGAGTATGTTTACTGAGAAAGAGACTACCACTAAGGCAAGGAGAAAGGGAAGCTAGCTATATGAATGCCTGGGAAAGAACCCATCTAATTAGAGAAAACAGCTAGTGAGAAAGCCCTGAGTGGGAGTGATCTATGTTTTGGAGAAATATTAAAGTTAAGAAAAATAATATTGTAAGAAATATTAATAACTCAAACAAAGTCATCAAAAGATTATATGAATGATGAGATAAGAGATATAAACACAATGTTAAGTCACTTAGGGACTCATTTACTCTGAAATGAGGAGCCTGTCAAAGATTTAGAACTAAGAGGTAACTTGATCTGAGCTATATTTTAAAATAGTACACTATCTGATTTCTTGATAATAAATTATTGACAATATCACAGGTGATCTGGAATACTGTGGCATTGGTTAGCTTTTGGTTTAAAAAATGTGTAGTCTAAACAGTCCCTGTTTGAATGGGTTGAGTTTCTAGAGGAGACTCCAGAGGAAGACCCTGCACTCATTAGAGGGCTGTATCCAGACACATTGATTTTCTGCAGCAAAGCCCATCTCTCCACAGGTGAAGGAGTCAGTTCTTAACAATGTCAGTGGGAAGATACTTGCCCCAAGAAATAAATAATCCATTTCTAAAGTGTGTTCTTGAAAAGAGAGTCAGCATTTTTTCTGATAAGATGTGTGCAGTTTCTACAATGCGGTGGAGGTCAAAAGTAGCTATTCATCAAAACCTCTTATCTCCTCTTATCTCCTAATCAACCTGCTTCACAGAGAGAGGGTCCAGGCACAGTAGATGACTTAGTGAATTTTACCTTATGCTACCTGATGCATGTAGAACACACCATTGTTCTTTCAGTTATAATGGCATAATAAAACTCACATGAGTCTAGAATTTCATTGTAAAGAAACACAAGGATTTTGAGGCTTATATTTTGATATTTTAGCTTCAAATTCTAAATTATAAAAGAGCAATAGAAACAAAGTAATGTAAAAAGGAGAATCTTCTCTAGAGGATGAAAAGTAATAAAAACAAAGGATGTGAAAATAAAGAGAAATTAAAAAATAAAACATCTTCCATTACTACAACATATTAGCAGTCTAGGATAACACATTATATTATTCTTTTCAATTGTTTTCCTGAGCATATTTGCATATTTAAAAATCTGTTGTAATAATTCTGAGTTCTGATTTTTTCCATAGTTAATTGGTTTTGTGTACTTTATATGTTGCTATATTATCTTTCACAATATGTTTTTAATGTTTGTATAATTGTATAACATTTAATTACATAAGTATAACATAGATGGTCTTTTATCATTATTGAAAATACAAAACTGTAAAACTAAGATTCTATAGCACTTTATATATTGATAGGTCATGGATATTTTGTTATCATAAATATAGTCAACTCAAACCTTTTCTATTTTCTGATATTAATATATGATTCTTAACATTAAAAGAATAATATCAGTTCGGTACAGAATTTCAAAATGATGTTTCTCTTTCTTATGAATATTCACTAATTGATGTATTGTAAATAATAAATACAATTGGCTGTCTTAAAAACATGAATTTGTCTTGGATCAGTTCAGATGTGAGCTGGGTAATTTGTTGATAACCTAGCCATCATTTCATCTGCAAGGACTTTATTTTTTATTTCTTGTTTTTAGAAGCAAATTTGTAAAATATACAATTAGGAAGGCTGCGCAGAAGGCTGGTTTGGACCCTGGAAACTGGAAAAGATAAAAATGTGCCAACATAAATGAGTATTCATTTGTGTTCTGAAACAACCATGAGAGTCTACAGGTTAATATTAGTTGCATAGATTAATTCCAAATATACATTGGTATGTCTATGTATCAATGTAAATGCAGAGTTTGATTTTTAAAAAAATTTAAAAGTTTAGTAAAATTTTGGAATGTTTTCTTAAGAAAAAGACCGACTTTTAATAATATTAAGAGAGAGATTTATCATAATTTGGCCAACAGACTAGATGCGGAATCAGAATCCAGGGGATTATAATATGATGATTATGAATATTTCCACATTATTTTATGATGACTGTACATTCAATGTTTATTATTAAAATTTTAATTTTCAAATTCCATAAAGCAATTTGCTTAAGTTTAATCATATCTGTATTTTTTATTAACATTTAGGTCATTTGAAATTATAAAACTCACTTCATTTATTACCTTTTCACTATTTTTAAACTTATATCATGAGAAGGAATATACGATAATGTATTTGTTATAAGAATTTTCCAAAATATCTAAATTTTGAAATTTCTTAAAAAATGTTCTTAGTCATATAATATTATTTATTGAGCAACATACATATATACAATGATTCAATATGTAATTCAACCAAATCCCTAAATCCAGATAGGTGCCCTGGTTTATCTTCAGACACATACATGTGCACACCAATGACACATAGTTCTTGCCAACAAAAGTGACAAAAGTGTGAAGTTTAAAAGGGTGAGAAAATGAAAGTCTCAAATAATCATGATGAAATTCATCATTCTATAGAAATATAAAATATAGGAAAGGGATGGCAATAAACAACTGATTAATTCAGCTTTGGTGTTAGCAGATAATTACAGTAGAAAAAATAGAAGAGACAAGAATTTCTTGGATAAAGAGTAGAAATATTTTAAGGTAAAATAGGAGCAGGAAAATAATTCTTAGAACTTAGAACCGTGTAAGAGTTTGGCGTGATATTTCACAATGTACCTTTATGTACTTTGTGACTATATGTGACAGGGCTTTTAATATGATACAACTCTTCAACTTGTAGTTGAAAATGTTAGGAACAGGTTTTGGTTAACTTAAAGAAAAATAAATTAACTAGGATGATATTCACTATCTGACAGATTCAAGGAAAGGTTGGAGAGTCAGTTTCACAGAGAAAGCTAGAAGAATGGCAGTATGAATCCCAGGAAAATGACTAGTCATGATACTACCTGGGGCACCTGTATACCTGGGCACTGCATGCTGCCATCGCTGCTACCATTTCTCCACTTTTCATAATTTCTTTAAGATTCACACTCTAGGTAGTAGCACTTGCTTCAAAAATTGAGAGACGCAAAAATCTAAAACTGGAAGAAAGAAATTTCTGAGTCCCATTAGGTTCGGAGAATGATAGAGGTGACCAATACAAATAAAACATCTGCTACGGGGAGAAAGAGTAATTTGTTTTTTTTTAAATAATAGGCTGATATAATATTGGTTAATGTGGAGAGCAGGGTCCATAAAATAGTGTTGGTCCCATCGAAATAGCATCAAGTACATAAAACAAACCGGTGTCACTCATGAACACCAAGATGGCTGCCATGATACTTTGGTTCAACAAGGCAACTACCTGAGTCATGCCAGGAATCCTGCAAAATTCCTGCTAGGGTGGCACACACAAGTTATCAGCACACAGATGTGTATGCAGAGAAGACACACCTGCTAATAGAGTACTGGGGACTCTTGGCCCTGAGCCCAGCTCAATCAGTTGCCAGAAATGTGGGTGTAGTTGAGGTGGACTTCGGAGTCACCACAGAGAAATAGCAACTCTCCCACCGTGAGACACTGCTCCTCCACGACTCTGGGCCGCGTTTCCCCAGAGTCTGTGCCCCACTGAGCTCCAGAACTTTCAAGGCACCTGAGGCACTGCTCCAGTCAGACCAAAACACGTGCTCACTGACACTGCCTCCCAGACCTGGGACTAAGATTCTGGGACTCGATTCATTAATCCTTGATTGATTGTTGTGTGCTGACACCATGTGTGCTACGTTATAGAGAATAAGACATTAATGTAATGATGTTCTATCTCATGTGAACGTGCATTTAATAAAAGCTGATTTTGAGCAACAGCTCTTGCAGCTCTCACCTCAGTTCTTTGCCACCTCTGGGTATAGATCAGCCATTCCACCCACCTCCAGGAGCCAGAGGCCACACTGAGATTGCTTGTGACAATTAGAAAGATTTACACCATACAGAAACCTTTGACTTTAGCTTGTAGGCAATAAAAATCCATAACTGTATCTTAAGCAGAACAATTGATCTTATGAGAATTGCATCTGAAAAATAACTGTACTATCAATGTGGATGATAATATCGCAGCTTTGAGAGCCTCTAGGCAGAGAATTCAAATGACTCATAATATTCTTGAAAACAAATAAGTGTCTTACCCGGCAAAATGATGGTGGGGTTGAGGAGAATAAAAAATTAAAAAATGGATGTAATAATTATTTTGGAAGTAGCATTGGGAGAGTTTAGTAACTTACTAGAGTGATAGATAATTGAGAGAAGTGAGCCAAAGATATCTTACAGATTTCCGAATTGGCTAACTGGGTTTTAGGGTACTAATGAAAGATAATTAATTCAGTTTTGAGCCCACCGTATTTGAAATAAATTGAATATTGAAGAATTGTAAAATATTAAGCTAGAGTTTGTAGGCATAATTTTGAGTCATCATACACTTATACATCAGGGCTGCGTACATAAATATAAACCAGTTTAAAAAGAAAAGAAAAGAAAAGAAAAAAACCAAGATGCATATTTTGATGGAAGCCAAGAAAATAGACATAAGAATTAGTGGGAAGGCAGCTTGCTTATATGCCTTTGAAATCAAAAGAAAAAGAAGTGAAAAAATTACTAAAGTTTTACATAGTAGATAGTCACTGATACACTTGACACAGAAGTTTAGAAGTTTCTTCAGGGGCAAGGAGAAATCATATTAAAAATATTAAGGAATAAATTTGAAGACATGAAGGTGAAGAAACCTTGCTCAAAGATATTTGTCACAATGGGAACTATAAGCAGGATGCTATCTTAAAAGAGGAGAGGAACAACGAGGAAAGGGTAATTTAAAATATAACTTTATAAAGTAATACTATTATGATATATAAAATTAATACACCAATTCAGTCTAATGTCATTTATTCATTTTATTTTATTGCTTTAATCATTTTTATTGTTTTTTGAATACAGTTGTCTCCATTGTCCCACCACCACTTCTCCCTGCCCCACCCACCCCCACCTCCCGCCCTCAATCCTACACCCCTTTGGTTTTATCCATGGGTCCTTTATACATGTTCCTTGATGTAAATAGTGCATAATTCAAACAGCATTGAATTAGCCTATTTAATAAAATAAGTAAATCATTGAGAGGAACCATTGAGTAGAATGATTTATTTTATTAAAAAGGCTTATTTAATGCTGTTCAAATTATGCACTATTTAACAACTCATATATTTATTGCTTGCTCAGTTAGAATAATTTAATGTTAGTGATGATTAAAATGTTAAATACCTATGTTTAGCCATACCAAATATATAACAATGACTTAGCGTAATATATGCATAGAATAGTCCTGAATCTGAGGCAAGTGTTTGTACACAAGCACACTACAAAATAAATGTATTAATCTAAAAGGTAATCATCTGAAATAGAATAAGATTTAAAATTTCACTTTACCAGATGTCAAGAGCATAAGATTTCTTTTATAATCATCCTCAGTATTGAACACTGATTTATTTTGTTGCAAATATACTTACACACAAAAAGTAAAAAAAATAAAAGCTAAAAAAGCATATTATATATATATATTTTTTAAGATTTTATTTATTTTTAGAGAGAGGGGAAGGGAGGGAGAAAGAGAAGGAGAGAGACAGCAATGTATGGTTGCCTCCCACATGGCCCTCACTGGGGACCTGGCCTGCAACCCAGGCATGTGCCCTGACTGGGAATCGAATCAGGACCCTTTGGTTCCCAACCTGCGCTCAATCCACTGAGCTATACCAGCCAAAGCAAAAGCGTATTATATTTAACCTCTATAAATCACATTAAGAAATAAGTTCTTTACCATTATTTCACATTTTGTTAGCTGACTCTGAAAACCTAATAATGAAACAAACAAGAACATAGTAATGGAAATCATACTATCAAAAATTTAGTTGCTGTGCATTGAAGAGTAATTGAAATGTTTATGTAATAGTACGTCTTAAACTAACCCAGAGCTCCCCACCAAAGTGTGGCAAACTGGCGTATAGTTAATGAGTCACTAATGCGCTAAGGTAATGACAAACTCAGCAATTAGGATGTCAGGCAACAAGGTGGACTGCAGGGGGCTTCGAACAGCCTTATTTATCCTAATGTCCCATGAGGCAAAAACTTGGTGAGTCACTGTTTTGCTTAGTAAAGACTTAGTTAAATACAAGTCAATGTTTTTTTTCCCCCCCTGAAGGAATTGGAAAAAAAAAAAATTGAAATATCAGGTATTTAAATGCATTATCTTTGCCATGAACTGTACATGATCATAGTAGCAAAGGCACACAAATAATAAAAGAAGAATAAAGAAAATTATGTATTGTCCCACATTTTAAACATGCCTACTATGCTAATATGTGAACATGTTAAGGCATTTCACTCAAGCTGTGTTTGTGCATATGAGGTAAGTAAGTAAGTTGGTAAGTAACTAAGTTAGTAAGTAAGATGGGATTTAAAAAATATCTATATTAAGGCTGTCTGTAAAGAGGTGGTTAAAAATGAAGTCATGTAATTTCTGTTGAGTAAAACAAGAGAAGTGAAAATACTTGTGTAGGTCTATAGGTTGCAATGTTAATGAGGTTGAAACGTGTGCAGTGAAGTATTTGAGTAAAAGCTGGGGGAAGAGAAGCACAGTTCGAATAGTGAGATGCTCGTTAAGACTGAAAGTAGAGTGTCTTTGATATAGGGAGCGTCCATGAGTTGGAGGTGAAACAGTGCAATGCAAGCAGCTGAGGGTTTTGTGTCAGGATAGGAAGAAAGATGCAAATGCCTATACTTCTGCTATCAAAATAACTAAGGGGCACACATGGAAATTAATATTTCACAATATTCCTTTCAGATATGTTGATCTATAGCCTTTTAGTAACTGAAGTGAAAAACCTCAAAATCATTATTAAGTCCTCTCTTTCTTTGATACCTTTCCAATCTTCAGCAAATTTTTTGGGCACTACCTACAAAAAATTTGGACTCTAAACATTTATTACTATTTCCACTGTTACCACTCTGGGCAAAATTACCATTTTCTGTCAGCTGAATTGCTATCGTTGACTAATTAGACTTCCTTCTTCCACCAACATGCCTCTGTCTTTAATTCTCTCCAAATCAAACATAATTATATTTTTTAAATCCAGATTACACATTTTTATGTTCAAAACCCCACAATGATCCTTATGCCACTCTTTAAAGACTAAAGTAATTATACATGACTATTACCTTCCTCCTCATCTTCAGTTACTCTTTGCCAAAACACTGCTCCAACCAAACTGACTTCTGGCTAATCTCCTACCTCACCAGGACATGTGCACTGGCTAATCTCCCTGCCTGGTGCACTCTGCAACATAAATTGACAGGGTTCATTCTTTCATATCATTCTAGTATTGACTCAGCTATCATTTTCACAGTTACAACTCTGTCCACTCTGTTTAAAATTGGGACACAACTCTAACAGTCTTATTTTTATTCTCTTATTTTGATCTTCAGAGTACTTATTTTTAATAAATTACTTTTAATTAATTACTCCCATTTACTTCTTATTTTTCCACACTAGAATCTAAATTAAATAAAAGCAATGTGTCTTTATTCATTACATTTTTAATGTTTCCTTTACCACTTTGTCATCTGGGTCTAAGATGCTAGCACAAAACTAGTTCTCCGTGAGTATTTTTTATATGAATGAATGGGTGAATTTATTGAGACATATCAAATCTATATAATTTCAGGTATTTTTCAAGAAGAAACAGTGGCAATATGCTGTAATAATTAATAAAGTAATTAATAATAATTTTATTAATTAAAAGGGGAGGTGCTTGTAAAAAATTGGATTTTGTTCTGCTGTTTTTCATATGGTAAGTAGATCAGTAATTTTCAACCAGTGTGCCACTAGAATTTTTAAAACATTAAATATCTGACTATTTAGTCAGGGGCATTGGCCTCTTTCCCTTTAGATTGTCAAATAAAAATAATGACAACACAACAATAGTTGTCTGATGTGAATGAGTCAGAACTGTATTTATTTTTGTTAGATTGGAAAAAATGTTAACATACTCTTCTGGCGTGCAACAGAACTTTAGCCGTTAGTTATGTGTGCCACGAGATGTAAAGCAGAAAATCCCTGCAGTAGACAGAGCTGACCACTTGCACTACACTGGCTTTCCATTCTTACCTTACGTTTCAACAAAGAAATGTTTTTAAAAATTCAATTGTATAAAAATATTCTGCTAAAGTACTTGCAAAATATACACACACCGATATGTTAAGCTTTGGTGGAACTCTTAAGTAAATCTAACAATGAATAATGCCCATGTTATCAATTATGATCTCGGTGTTTTAAAACATCATGAAATTACCCAAGTCGAAGCTTAAGCCTATTTCATCCTGACAAATAAACTTTTTTCAATTAATATTTTCAATAAACGCTGTGTTTTAGAAAAAACCCCAAATGACATGAATGAATGCACAGGCTTATGGTCTAGATTCACTTGGCATTTCTCTTGGAAGCCACATCTTATTTTCATAATCAAGACCTCCCACAGAGGACTCTTCTCACATTGGATGCACGCCTGGTTCATCTATCTGGAAGCCAACTAATTGCTGGGACAACAGATGGGTCTATTCAATCGAGGTGCCTATCTGCCAAATAAAGCTAAAAATGTCTCAAACTAAAATAAAGCACCCCCCAAGTCAGTGCCTGATTAAATTGGACATAATATATAGAATTTCATTCTTATAGGATATTAGAAAGAGGAAATTGTTTAGGTTTGAACAAAATTCTGCAAAATCCTGCTATAGGAATAATGAGTAATTCAAGTACTGAAAATAAGGAATCTAAACCATTAATGCCAATGATAATTTTGTAACTGTAAAGCTTGTCAAAGTTTTTTTTTTTAATGTAGCCTACAATATAAATATGACAGCCAATGTGAATATCACAGTCCTCCTGATAAAATGTTCTAGTCTAAATAATGTTGCTTTTCCCATCAGGAACATTTGTAGCACCTTATAAAAGATTTAGAATATTTCTCTAGCAAAATGCTACACTCTTTCCAATTTTTTCATGCAATCTTAAGTGAATCAAGAGGTCTGTGATGCTTATCTAATTGTCCTTAGACCCCAGTCAGGAATCATTCATACACATTAGAGACCAAAAACTGATAAAGAAGAATTCTGAATTTTCTGTTTGGTGTTTGCAGAGCATTAAGTTTATGCTTTTAACAATGGATTGATTATGAAAAATAGGTGAAAACAATCTGATTTTTACAAGAAATTAAATAGGTTAAGCAGTTTGGGGGAAGAAGAGTTAATGGGGAAAAAAAAACACTTTTTGAGAGTCCAAGAATTAAAAAAAAAAAAATAAATAACTGGAGGAAGCATAGGAAAACAGTGAAGTCAGCAATCAGAGACGTACCCAACCCAGATCCTAAACTCAGTGTTTCTAGAACCAGAGTTAGTACATGAAAGCTATCTAGAGGTGAACAGGAGAAATACCATGTTTTTTCAATGCAAAAACTTGCAGTGTAATTTTTATTTATAGGGTATCATATAAGAAGCTCCTATTAAAAACAGCTGTCATGCCCTGGCTCGGTGGATGAGCTTGGGCCTGCGAACCAAAGAGTTGTCGGTTTGATTCCCAGTCAGGGCACATGGCTGGATTGAGGGTCAGGTCCCCAGTAGCTGGTGAATGAGAGGCAACCAGACATGATGTTTCTCTCCCCTTCTTTCTCTTTCCCTTACCCTCTCCCTAAAAATAAATAAATAAACAAGCAGCTGTCATATAATCCATAAATCTTAATCATGGCTGCACCCTGAGCTATTACTTAGTCCTCATCTGTATTAGTGTTCAAGGAAGAAAATAGTCTCTCTGAATATATCAAGGGTAAACTACTTAACCCATGGCATCGGTGCTTACAAAATTATTGGAAAGACTAAAGGAGTAGAACTCAGGAAGTCATCACCCTACTGTAGCTGCAAACCAGATGTTGGAAAGCTTGGGCTGTGCCTAAAAACTGGCTCTCCCAACCAAATCGCCAGTGACTAACCACTGGAATGCAGAGTCTGGCGGCAATAGACACTCAGGTCTCTCCTAAATGTTTTGTCAGCAGTTATTGAAAAACTGGTAAGCCTCTGTTGCACTGCCACCTACTCAATATTCTCTATTTGTGTCTCATTGGTGGAATCTTATATGCATCAAAAATATTCATTGAAAAGATACTCTGCACATGTAGTTTTAAACTTTCTAATCCATGAGAAGAAACTGATTCTCAGTCAAAATCTAAAAACTATGTCTCAATCTCAAAACACCTGGTCCTTGACGTCATGAACTAGACTTCTTCAGTGAGCTTGGCTCAACAGTTATCTGGGCCTATGGAATCTCAGATTCCATATGCTTTATCCTTGGGATCCTCATCCTTGCTAGTATAACAGTATTTCATAATTTTATACCCTGTGCAAGATATATTCGGAGGCTGTGTAATGCGCACTCTACAATCATAGCAATGTCACAGAACCTGAAAAATATAGCCTGGTATTTGCTTATCATCCTCTTCTTAGTTCCATATTTTGTCTTCTTTAGATTCTTTTTCCTTTATATGCCACGCCAAGATGGGGCCATGTATACCCTTAGCTATTGACTCCTTCAGTATACTTCCTAAAAGTACAGTACCTCATATATATACCTCGTTTACATATGAATATCAAACTTTAGCAAACACTGAATTAATGCAACATTTTTGAAAAACAATAGTCATTTTAATCAAGTGTGACCATATTTTCTTTGTTATTTAACAGAAGGTATGGTTCCTAGGGATGTTAAATGCAATGAATAATATGATGCATGGTTTATAGTGAGGATTTAGTACATATCTGTTAAGTAAGTAAATGAGTACAGTGAATATATTTTTAATTTTCATATACTTTTATTTTTCAAATATTTTATTTATTTATTTTTAGAGAGAGGAAGGGAAGGAGAAAGATAAAGAAATATCATTGTGCAGTTGCCTCTCCCGTACCTCCTACTGGGGACCTGGCCCACAACCCAGGCATGTATTCTGACTGGGAATTGAACAGGTGACCCTTTGTTTCACAGGACGATGCTCAATCCACTGAGCCACTCAGCCAGTACTAAAATACTATTTTTAGTATTTTTAATTAAATAAGTCATTTTCTAGTACTTAATCTTTTGTAGATTTACATGAACACATAATATTCTTAAGATTTGCTAAGGAGAATAAATTGAAGGAATATGTAGTTTTCTTTTCTTTTTCACCAGAGACCTCAGCAGACAATCTTTGCTATGCATTAATGACGAGGCTAATGCAGACATTTGAATTTGCAACCTCACTGAAGACAAGTATCACTTATTGACATCTCAGTCACAAGAACTTAGAAGAAACGAATATGCTTTTCTCTCCCCCCAGCAGAACATACAGAAGTTCCTAATATTTAGAGAAATATTTTTGTGAATACAAATGTGTTTTCTTTTAAATTGCTGTTATTTCTACAATTATTTACCATCTTATTTCCAATGTCTCTTTGATTATCCTTCAAAAGATATCAGCACACATCTGTACATCATCCTCTCTAGTAAAGTGTAGGATTCTACCTCATTTACTAACCAGATAACCTCAATGTTGTTAAGGAGATAAAGATAAGTTTAACATCCAAATTTTTTATTAATAAGTATGTTTTAATTCTTTTTAAATGTTGTTCAAGTACGGTTGTTTCCATTTTCCTGCCACCACTTTCCCCGACCTCACCCAACCCACCCCCACCTCCCACCCTAAATCCTAGCCCCGCTTTGGCTTTGCCCACGAGTCTTTTATCCATGTTCCTAATGACCATTCCCCTTCTTTCCCCCATTATCTCCCTCCTCTCTGGTCATTGACGGTTTGTCCTTTATTTCAATGTCTCTGTTTATATTTTGCTTGCTTGTTTTGTTGATTAGATTCTACTTATAGGTGAGATCATATGGTATTTTGTCTTTTGAAAACTGTAAGAACTAACTGGCTAATTCAACATCACCAACGTCACCATCTAGAAAGAGCAACTGTGCAAAGTACTTTGCAAGATCAGACTTATCATTAAATACTGAAGAGGTAAAATGAAATGTGCATATTATTTTAGGATAGATTGATACTTATATAAATATTTTAATAGTCTTTATAAAGGGTTTCTAGTTTCATTGCTCTACATCTAAAATATTTTATTACTTCTCTAAAATTAAATTTCATTTTCTATATCCTAAGGCATAGTTAGTATACTTTATGAGTAGGAACTGTATATAAAATCTAGAAATTGTTAGAATCCAGAGTTGCAAATATAAGACAAAAAACTCAGCATTACTCTCTTCCATTGAGGAATCTTAGATGGCCTTCTAAGTGTATTAGCTAACAGTTTCCTTCCTTTTACAAGGAAGAGAGGAGTGTCAAGTTTTGTTTGTAGAAATACAAGGTGTTAAATGTTTACATTTATGAGAAACAAAGAATCTGCAAAGGTTGGGGAGACATTGAGAGTTAGAACAGGAGGGGCAGAGAGAGAGGGAGAAGGAGAGACAGATGGAGAGGGAAAAACAGACAGAGAGAAAGAAAGGATAGGGAGGCAAATCAGGGGAAAAGAAGACAGCAATTCTGGAATGTTCATATTCTTGGAACCAAACAACACACACACATACACGCAAAGAGCAAAAACATGAACACTGCTGAATTTAATCAAGTAAGGCTAATGTTTCAAAAACGTGCATGCATCAGTTGCTGGCCCTAACAACAGGACATCTATCTAATGGTAATAGCATTGTAATGAGAAAAGTACATATGCAGGTGTAGTAAACCATAATTAGAGTAAGTAGCAATTAGCCTCACCTAGTCTAATTTGATCCATCATTGGAGGAAATACAAGGGTGGGAAAAGTAGGTTTACAAATGTGAGTACATGAAATGTGGAGTTTATTCTTCTATTATTATTTGCTAATTATTGTATTATTTTTTATACAAACAACTGTAAACCTACTTTTGCCCACCCCATAAATGGAGTTTGTCAAAGGTTTGTGCTAGAGTCCAGGTGGCACCCACAAGGCCTCAGGGCCCAATTCCACCCTCCACCTTGTTTCATCCGGTCTGGCACCTTGTTTCTACCTGGCGGCAGTGCAGAGCTCCTTGCCCCTAGTTAAGGAGTAATTACATGTATCCGGTCCTAAAATTACATTCGGGCCTTTGAAGGCAACCTGGAGGCTGATGTGGCCCCCGGTGAAAATGAGTTTGACACCCAAGGAATGTCTCTTTTTCAGCTGTGTCAAATCTGCTTTTTAAACCTGTTCATTTTAATTTTAAATATTATCACTCTTGACAAATTATTATCTCAATTTAGGTTTTGTTTGTCATTTTCACACATGCCTGGTGATTTTTAACCTCATGATTCTTAATCCCGCAAAATTTCAACTATAACAATTTATGATGCATAATAAACGTATTTGAAGCCTTTTCAAGTCTGATATTATTGTATGAATGTTTTGTCTACTTTCATAAAACAAAATTTTGTGATCTTATGTTTTGTGAAATCTGGTCCTTGATTGTATGTTCAATAGAATTTGTCGCTATTAAGGTCTAATTTAGGGTATTTTCTTCCAGGAAAGGTTTGCTTTTGCCTTTGCTATATACCTCAGACAGTTAAAATGAAAGGATAATTTAAATATGTTGCTTGTTGCTCTGTAAACTACTATGTAAAGAGTGTGAACTCAGGCCTCAAATTTACCTGAAGGCAGCCACCTCACAGAAGAAGCGATTTTCTCCATTTCAAGCAGATTTAATTCAACCCAACCAAATTTCTTTATTGCCTACTGTAATGAATAATATTCTTAGTGTTTGTTTCCTCTCCCTTAGCATGCTGCTTAATTCATGTATTTCATTTGGGGTATGGTCATTTCAGCCAATTCACCATTTCCATAAACTGTTTGTAGCTCCCTCTGTAATCACTTGGTTAAAAGCTTTAAATAACATAGAACTAGCATTTCTCTCTAAATATTCTCACTTGCTTCTTTCTTGATCTCTGACAATTTTCTTTCCAATCTTATAAGTTTAGTCATGAATGTATTTATTACTGAAAGATATATTGAACCTGAATCTTTATGTAGAGTTGCAAAAGAATTTCAGCTTATTTATTCCACCAAATAGCAGCAATTTTAGTCATCAATGTACATTTTATTAAAGTTCTGTAGGAGAGACAGAAAGAATTTACATCATGAATTTCTTATCTTCCAAGAGGTTTCCTCTTATCTGCTACATAGTCCCTCTTTTTCCAACACTGCCTCTGCTCAGAACTCCATCTTGCTAGCTCTCATTCATGGTCTGAGTGATGTGCCCACAGACTTTGATTTCACCATTTTCTTGAGCACAGAAATTGTCTTTCTCAGGCTGTGCCTCAAGTTCATATGACCCTCTCAAACCAATGATCAGCTTCTCAGTTATAATGACAGTGAGGGTTCAGAAATGGCAAAAATTGAGGAAAACAAATGCATCAGATAAACAAAGAAACAAAGAGCTTTAAGCGAAATTTAAGTATTTCATTGCACAGTATAAATTCATAGTTATTTAGTTTCTAAATTTTCTAATTATTAATAATTTGAAACACTTCTAAAAGTAACTTTTATTATTTTAGAACAAGCCTCTTGGGATATTTCTAAGAATTACATTAAACATAAATTACCTTGCTTAAAAATATTTATATGTTTTGTCTTAGAAAAACATAAATATGGCTTTCATTAATATATTTTTAATAGTAATATTTATAATTTTTCTCTCCATCATTTGGTAAATTGTCATTTTTAAGTATTGTCTCTTTTTATTTTTTCTCTCATTACCTACTGCATGCCAAAAGCATGGACCTGTTTTTATTTCTGAAGGTCAAAGCTTAATCCACTCATTGTTTTCTATTAGATTGTCTTGCTTATTGGCAAATATTCTGTGCCTGTAAACTACTTGTAAACTAAGTCTCAGTCTAAATGTAATCTCATTTGTTATGAGTTCTCTGACCACCCTGTGAATCTTATCAGAGTGGAGCAATATCTGGCACATATTAGGTGCTAAATTAATATGTTTAATAAATTAAAGACACAGGACATGCTTTTCCAAATTTCTATGACCCTTTCAAATCTGATCCTTACACAGCTTCTCCAAAAATACATTTAAAAATACTATCCCCTGAATAGGTTGGTAGGTAGCATATGACACTGATAAATTTTTAAAACCAGGGAGAATACCATTTTCTAGTGACTACCTTGCTGTTGATAATAAATCCTTACATATATTTCATTTTTATTGTCAAACCTGGAAGATTAACTGCCATTAAGAACTAGAGAGAATAAAAGTTATCAAATGAGGAGAGCTACTACTTGTTTTATAGCCTTTTGCACTTTACAGATGGTATAAAAATCTGAGTAAGGCACCATCTAAGAACAGAGTTAAAAGTCAGAAGTGTCACTGAACGATTTCTGAAGACCATTCCGGACCAATTCACAGAATCAGAATAAGTTCAAGTTGGCTCCCTAAAGCTCACAGGTTATTTGGATATTGTTAATTATAGTTCCTTAAAAACAGTCATTCTAACTAATTCTCTCCTTTTTAGCCTTGATAAGTTCTTAGTTACTAATACTATAAAAATAACTATCTGATATTTTGCGTTCTCCATACATATACAAGAACAACAATATAAAAACTACAGTCTCTGTTTTTTTATGGAGTACATTGCAAGTGCATCCATTGATTTCAAAATTCATTTTTGGATCCAGAATTAGAAAATGCATTTGAGCCTCAATCTCTAAGACATGAAGGAATTTCCAAAACTGCCACATTAGCATTATAATTTTATATATTATATTTAATGAGAGTTTGGAGGTAAAATCCAATTTATTTTTATTAATTTATATGAGTTCTGAAATATTAAAGTTCTTCTTCAGGACTCTAGTATCAGTGAATATGAGTCATTGGGTACAGATTACGTTGTTTTTCAAGAGCAATTTTCTGTTTTTATATTATTTATGGGAAAAAAGATGATACAGAGAGACATCTAAAATACTGTTATATGCCCTGGCTGGTGTAGCTCAGTGGATTGAGTGCGGGCTGGGAACCAGAGGGTCCCGGTTCTATTCCTAGTCAGGGCACATGCCTGGGTTGCAGGCCAGGTCCCCAGTGAGGGCCATGTGAGAGGCAACCATACATTGCTGTTTCTCTCCCTCTCTTTCTCCCTCCCTTCCCCTCTCTCTAAAAATAAATAAATAAAATCTTTAAATAAAATAAAATAAAATACTGTTATAAAGTTGATAAGTACAAACAGCAGAACTCATATATAGAAGTCTTACATTTTTTTCTTTTTTTCCCTTCATTTTTTTCTTGTTTTGAAAAAAGAGAATTCTTTCTCATGAATTTGAACATACACTGAAGCAAGAACTGACAGTGGTACAGAGAAATGTTTGGTCATTGATGCTTATATTTCAGAGGTACCTATCTCAAACATGGTGAAGAAAAATGTCATAATTTTTTTTAAATCTTTCATTTTTCTCACCAGGAAGGTAAAGAAAGTGAAGCGTTCCTAGAATATAGTTAGAAAGCCCTTTAGTGGAAACAAGAGTATGAAATACGTACGAGCAAGAAGAGAACCTTTCTGGAAGAATTCTTCGGAAAGGGTTTAAAGAGTTCTAGAGCAGGGGCTTCCAAGAGGAGAGAACTTAAGCCCAGCCAGACATTTGGCAATGCTTTGCTTGTCAAAGAGTTCTTCCTGTTATCTAGTGTGTAGAAGCAAGGGGCGCATCTAAGCATCCTACAAAGCACAGCCTACCACAGCAAAGGAGTCCGTGCAACGTGACAATAGTTTGAAGGTTGAGAAACCTCACTCTAGACATTCTAAGTGAATTTGTATTCCACAAATATTAAAATGTGTATGAGAATGCCACCACGAGGGAAACATTCTTGCAACTTCTACTTGGGAATTTCAAGAAAAGTAAATTTATATAATCTGAAGGAACAATTTAAGGGTTAATAAAATAAAATTGTACTCTCTTGGTGTTTTTAGTATTTTATAATTAAACTACTAATAAATATGCACATTTTTCATTACTATAAAAACCACATTCAATTTAAACTTAGACAATAGAACTATTAAATGTAAAAACAGTTTCTTGCTTATCTCATTAGGTGTCTCTGATTCTCTGCTGATAACTCCTTTCTATCTTGTTTCCAAGGCGCCTGGGTTCAATCTGTGGGAGATTCCTTTGTGTGATATCCTCAACAGCTGTATCTAAAGTTGTTTGCTTGCTTCCTTGTTTGCCAAATGACTTCCTCAGACTGCTTTCTGCTGATTCCCAATGGAGAAAATGTGTTGCTGAATTCAGGTACTGGACTAAGGATATTATAGAATAGGTTTGTGTTTTCTTCGATAATAAGATTTCCTTGATAAAATAGTAAGATTCTAATCTATTTGTTTTCTATCACTTCCACAGTCAAATTGTAACAGGTAACCTCCGTGTTACTGAACCTCAGAAACACCTCCCAGTCTTCAGAGAGTGGGACTCTGAGAGACCAGCCCCCGCCCGCAGAGAGCAAGGAGCTGTGGCAGGCTCCATCCCCTGGGAAGGCAGCAGCGCTCCCCCCTCCCCCGCAGAAACACCTCCCACCTGCAGGGGTAGGGGGGGCGAAGGACAGGCAACCTCTGTGTTTATGACTCAGTATTTTGTAAGCTCCCATGTTTTGTCTCTGTACTTTGCAACTTGCGTATTTAGCCCCTGTGCTTTGTCCTTGATTGTAGAACTTGTGTTTAGCTTGAATCATGTAACATTCTGTGCTTTGTTTTTACCAAATAAGATAGCTAGATTTAACTTCTGCAT
>PVJI01002220.1:0-49929 GCA_004026765.1 Micronycteris hirsuta | reverse complement strand
GGTAAGCAAGGCGTGAGTCTTGTCACGTAGGCAGGGAGTCCCAAGCTCATGTGCCTTTTTCTTTGTCTCCCAAATAAGGAAAGCTAGACCTGACTTCCGCTCCTGGCTCCTGTAATCTTCTGCCACATAGTTTCTTGTCACTGCCTGAACATATATAAGCCAGTCCCTTCCTTTATTCGGGGCCCTGGATTTGGAGATTTCTCCCTAGGGTCCGCATGCGTAATAAAGGGTCTGTGACTCATACCTCTCATCAGGAGTTTGGTTGCTTCATTTTCCCCGCAACAAAATCACGCTGACAGATCCCTTCTGGATGTAGATCATTAGGCCTGCTGACTCTTCTTTGTTTGATGCTTTTCCTATCTGACCCACTCATTTATCCCTCATCTGAATTGTGGCAACCTAAGGCCATTGCGATGATTGGTGAGGATGTAAAAACATTAATCTCTAATAAAAATTGTATCATTGCACTGGTTGTTCTCCTGTCAGGCCAAGAATACCTAATGGAAGTCAACCTTATTTGGGATGTTAAGGCTCAAGTTAGCCTGGCATTTGAGAATTAGCTCACTGGATCTACTGTCATTCTCGTCAAGTGGAATATTTACAGGGACATGGATGCTATTTCAGTTTGGTTTGCTGACATATAACCCCAGCAGAAGGTGCTCTAACTTAGGCCCAGAAATTCATTTCAACAAAAGTCAGGAAACTTGATTTTTTTTAATTGAAACCAAATTGTCTAGAAAATTACTACAATCTTACATTTAGAGTTGCATAATGGCCATCTTGAATAATGGCTTTTCATTGGAAGAGTGACTGATTTTATTTCCTATGATACTGGTAGACATTTTTAAAATAATGTAGTTCATTTTATTTTTATTTCAAATGCATGCAAAAAGTTTTGTCTTCAGGGTAAAACAGAATTATAAAATGGCAAAATAACTTAAATGGTGTAATGTAAAAGTAAGAATTTTTAAAAGATACTACCAGAGCAGTGTTCGGCTAAATATCCTGCCAAAAGTTCAATATCCTTTGACCTTTCGAAGTACTGTGTGTTGGATGTTTTCATTTACTTCCTAGAGCATTGAAATCTATCCAACTATATACCTAGCATTGCTTTTGCACTTGGACTTCGAATATCCCATAAAACAACCAGGAGACCAAACCAGCACAAAGTAATATTGTTATATGACATCATTGCAGATTATGCTAATACATTTTAAAGATCCATGTGATGAAGTAAGGTAATAGAAGCACAGTTTTTTACAGTGGGTCACATAATAGAGAGAATAGCATGTTCTTTTAGCACATGCAGGTGTTTCAAATCTTTATCACTAAAAAATTGAAGTTTTGTAAATTTACTTTCCTCATAAGATCAGGTCAATTACAATTCTAGAGAGTTTTGTCAGAGTCAAATGCATAAAACCCTCAATAGTTAAGTAAAGTTAGATACATGTTGGCATGCAAATATTACAAATTGTAAATGAAAGCCAATCCTTTAAACTAAACAAAAACAAAATTTAATTTATACTTGTTTGTTATGCTTTAGTGAACAGATCTGTTTTAGATCATTTTAGCCTTTTGTTTTTAGATAAAATGGAGAATGAAAACAAACTAGTTTAATTTTCATTAGGCAATATTACATTTAAAAAGTCATTGCAATTAAATAATTTTTAATGTATTTTTTTAAATATTCTTGACAAGCAATTTCTTCAAAAAATGTTTGTATTTTTTAGGTTACTTAATTTTGGCATAAATACATTGTATTTTTAATTATTTAGCTAGCATTGCAGGAACTAAGTATGTATATATTGAAATTACATACTCAAAATGCAATTATTTTAACATAACAGGTGATAGAAGTAAAAAATAGAGGGAGAGGCCACATGATTCAAATACAGGATAAAGATATGGAGTTTTAGAAAAAAATAAAAGCAAAAGTTTATTTGAAATGGCTTATTCCATGCACTTGGCAAAAATAAAGTAGTAAAACATAAATAAAGTAATTTCCACATAATAAACAGATTTTTATTTCTTTTTAATGCTTTATATTCATTAAAAACTGACATTCTTTGGATAATAAGGCATCTAAAACATGGCTGTGATACTCAAATGCAGACGAGGAGGCGTGAAGAAATTCTACAAACACACTCCAATTAGTGTTACAAAATACAACCTCTTTAAGACAGATTGTACAGTGGCAGATGTTTTTAAGTAGCTATCCTGTGCTACAGTAATTATTTGGAAAGATAAAATGTATTCCCAAACTTTTTTTTTTTTCAGTTAAAATCAAAAATATGCATAAAATGAAATCAGTGGGGAGCATCCTGGCTTCTTTGTGTCCTAGCCAATCAACCGCTTGGCTTATAATCACCTTCCCACAATTTTGTGTTTTTTGTGCATGTTGGTTTCCTGATTAGAATAACTTTTCTCTTTTTTTCTTCCTGATCTTTTACACTTTCTTCAAGTCTTATTCAGATCCCCTACTCTATGAAATCCTCCAATTGTTTTGTGAGACATAGAGTTACCATCAGACGTTTATAACTTTTCTGATTAGACTGTCAGCAACCGTATGACAGTAGCTGAGTTTTGTTCCATCTTCCTAGAAACTAGGGGTTACCACTGCTTATTACAAGAGACAGCATATATTAATTTTCTAATTGAAATCCAATTGCATGTTTAATTAACATGTGAGAAAAATACCATAAATTACTTTCAATTATTGCTTTATTTTGTTTAAAATTTTGTATAAAATTTTTTTATAAATTGTTTAAATCTTTATATACTATAGAGAAAATGATAAATGCTATGGAGAAAAAATAAGTATAAGTGAAAGAAAAGGAGAATTATGAGAGACCAAGGTGCTATTTTATAGAGTATTGTCAGTAGAGATTTGACAGTGGTGTTTGAATAGAATAAACTCGAAGAGCCTTTCAGCTATCTCAGGGGTGAGCATTCCAGGGGAGGGAACAATAAGTACAAAAGCCAGAGGCAAACACATGATTTGCATGTTCAAAGAAGAGCCAGGAGGCCAATATGGGTGGGCAGACCCTAGAGATGGGTGAAGAATGCAGAAGAATAGGTGATAAGGTCAAAGAAAACACAGAGGACTGATTGTGTGTGATCTTATCAGCCATAATAAGGACTTTGATTTTTTTTTTTTTTTCTCATCGTAAAGGCAGTGAACTTCTAAACTTTTTGAGGAATAATGTGAATCTGACTTACATTCAAATGAAGAGTATGGCTACTCTACGAAAGGTGAATTGGAAGGGTAAGAACAGAGGGGTAAAGACAGTAAGGAGACTATTGAATGATCTTGACAAGAGCTGATTGTGGCTTGCATAAGAGTGAAAGAGGCAGAGTAGTAAGAAATAGATTATTGATGTATTTAAAGGTAGTAACAATAAGAATTAGGGTCTGTATTAATTTACCAGGGCTACCATAATAAAGTACAAAGAATGGGTGGTTTAAACAAAATAAATTTATCTTCTAATAGAGGTGGAGGCTAAAATTTTAAAATTATAGTGTTAGCAGTGTTGGTTCCTTCAGAGGGCTACCAGGGAAAGGTCGGCTTTAAGCCTCTTACCTTGGCATGCATTTGGCCATTCTCTCCTTAAGTCTACTCACATTGTCTTCACATTATGTTCATGTGTCTGTCTCCAAATTTTTCTTTTTTATTAGGATAACAATTGGAATAAAACTTACCCTTATGACATCATTTTAACTTGCTTACCTCTGCAATGACCCTATCTCCAGATAAGCTTTTATTCTGAGATATTGTGGGTAAAGACTAGCATAAGAATTTGGGAGGAAGACAACTCAGCATACAATAGGGTCCATGAGGAAATGAAAACTTTAAGGATTTTGATATAAGCAACCAGAGGAATAGAGTTAGTGGTTATCTTAAATAGTCTGATTGTCCCTTTTCTGAACCCTCCTCCCACAGAACCAAAGAGCCTGCAGCCTGATGCCATATCTGAGACTCCATCAACCTGGTTAACATTGTTTACCCTACTCTGGAAATCCCCAGAGACTCCATGCCTTTCACCCAATTTATGGGCCCATCCTAGTTGTTTTTGCATATGAACGGCTTTTGCTTCACAAAGTCTTAAATCCTCTCAAACAAAGAATAGCTGGTCTTAGTGAGCCCCAGCCTCAACTTCTTGCTAAGTGTCCACAAGCCTCAAGAATCAGCAGTAACCAGCCTATATTCACAGTTTGGCTTCACCTGGGAATCTCCAAGCCCAGCACAAGTAGCAGTCCTCTGCAGATTGTTTTGTAGCTCAGGCAGGGTGGCCCCAGGCAAAACATAGGTGGGGCTGACCTTCACAACCTGGGAAAACCCAGAGCCTACCCACACAACGGACAACTACAGAACAGGTCAGAGCACCACCACCATGCTCCTGCATAGCTGAACCTTCATGAAGTGTGGAGGTTGGTGATCAGTGATCACAGCCAGTCCTTGAAGCTGACTAGCCTGGGCAAATCCCCCCCGTTGACCTTACAACAGCAATCAAGTCTTAAATACAGGAGGATGGTATACTCAGCCCACACAAAGAACACACCTCAAGTACCCATCTTAGGTGATAGGGGAGGCTGTGCCACTAGGCCCTATAGGACACCTACTATATTAGGGCACACTACCAAGAAAGGGAGTCATAGCGGCTCTACCTAATACATAGAAACAAAAACAAGGAGTCTGCCACAATGAAGAGACAAAGAAACATGGCCCAAATGAAAGAACAGATCAAAACTCCAGAAAAATAACTAAACTCCATAAAGATAAGCAATCTATCAGATGCAGAATTCAAAACACAGCTTATAAGGTTGCTCAAGGAACTTAGTGAGGACCTCAACAGCATAAAAAAGAATCAGTCAGCAACAAAGGATACACTAATTAAAAAAAAAAAAAAAAAGAACAGTTTACAGGGAAATAACAGTAGGGTAGATGAAGCCAAGAATTAAAAAAAAAAATGATTTGGGACATAAGGAAGCAACAAAACAAAAACAAACAAACAAACAAAAACAATCATAACAATAAGAAGAAAAAAAGAATCCAAAAAAGGTAGTGTAAACTGCCTGAGGACAACTTTAAGTGGTCCAACATCCACCTGTTAGGGGTGCCAGAAGGAGAAGCGAAAGAGCAAGAAATTGGAAATCTATTTGGAAAAATAATGAAAGAAAACTTCCCAAATTTGGTGCAGGAAATAGACTTGTAAGTCCAGGAAGCACAGAGAGTCCCAGACAAGGTGAATTGCAAAAAGGCCCACTACAAGACATATCATAATTACAATACAAAATGTTAAAGATAAAGAGAGAACCTTAAAAGCAGCAAGAGAAAAGCAGTTAGTTACCTACAGAGGAACTCCCATAAAACTAACTGTCAGCTGATTTCTCAGAAGAAACTTTGCAAGCTAGAAGGATTGGTAAGAAATTTTCAGAGTCATGAAAAGCAGGGACCTACAGTCAAGATTGCTCTACCCAACAAAGATATCATTTTGAATCAAAGGGCAGATAAAGAACTCCTTAAAAGAGATCATCGTCAACAAAACATTATTATATGACATGTTGAAAGGACTTATTTAAGAACAAGGAAAAGATGAAATCTATGAACAAAAAAAAATGGCAATCAATACATATCTATCAATAACTGAATCTAAAAAACAAATTAAGTAAACGAGAAGAATAGAGACAGAATCGTGGATTCAGAGAGCATTTTGATGGTTACCAGATGGAAGGAGCATATGGGGGAATGGGTGAAGAGGTGAGGGGATTAAGAAGTACAAATAGGTAGCTACAGAATAGCCATGGGGATGTAAAGTACAGTATAGGAAATGGAGTAGCCAAAGAACCTACACATGACCCATGAACATGAACAATGGTGTGGGATTGCCTGAGGGACTAGGGGGTGCTGGGTGGAAAGGGGAAAATTGGAAAAACTTGGGACAACTCTAATAGCATAATCAATAAAATATAATTTAAAAGGAATGAAACATAAAAAATATTATTTACATGATCTATTTACTCAATATTCAACAAATGCTTAACAAGTGATTTGCTGTATAAACACTATTCTAACTACAGATAACAAGACACCCACTCAGCCCACATAAGTCAACATTTTAATTTCACATTCCATGGGTATACAATTTCCCTCACCTGAAGGATCTGCAATTCCCTTAGTGCTCCAGGTAAAATACTTCCCAAGTGCTCAAAGAGAACTAAGAATTAAAATCAGCATTTTAATTCATATACTTGTCAGTTTTGGCGGGTCTCTTGCCTTTTTGAGCCTCCATTCCCTCTTTTGTAGAATGAGAGAGATAAATACAACTCACAAGATAGTAGTCTGGGTTAAATAAAATATTATATGCCTGAGGGATATTCAAAAATTGTAAAGGTGTGGAGCCGTTATGATGGACAATGTCATGGAACTCTATTTCAATGCTGTTTATCAGCTAAATGACATGAGCAAATTATCAGTTTGAGAGTGAATTGTCTGTTGCCTCCTGAATAAAATGTTTAATAGGGGAAACCAGAAGGTATCTCTGCATCTTTGAATTTGAGTTGCTAATAATTAGGTGATAGGAAAGGACAGAACAAAACATATTTTTTATCCTCAGGGCTTGATACAGAGACAGCACAAATTTTAATTATTATACACAAATTACTTGTAAATGTAGGAGAAGGGTTGGTCTCATTAACATCTACATCTACCTTGCAGCTCAGGGCCTACCGGAAATCAAGTATGCAAATATCTTTGGAAATGTATCGCTTAGGATATTGATAGGATAATAAGATATGGAAATCAGGGACAAACTGGACGCCATGTCTGCTCTCCCTGGTAAAGGGTCCCAGGGCAATTAGGAGATGAAAGAGCAGGCTGTGCTAGGGTCACAGAGGAGGCTTTGTGAGACGCATGAGTAGCGTTCTATCTCCCTCATTTGTGCAGCAAATGCTGAGTGATGACACTGCATCCCACTAGGTTTGCAAAGGTGAGTAATATGTGATTCCAACCCTTAATTAGCTCATCTTCTAGTGCCACACACAAATATAGTAATAATAAGTAGCACTCACTAATCCCTCAATATGTGCCAGGCTTTTCTAAGTTATTTATGGATGCATTCCTTTGACTCTGAAAATGACTGGATAAGAAATGGAAGCAGGTACTAAGAGCTTAGGAAATGTGCCACAATCACACAGCTAGTAAGTGTGGAGTTGAGATTTGAACTCAGAGAGTCTAGCTCTAAAGCCTGTACTTTTAACTACCATGACTTTTTTTTATAGTGCAGTTTTAATGGAGTGCGTAAATAAAGTGTTAGTCTCATAATACACACATAAATTTACAAAAGAGAAGTGATCAAATCTATCTGTGAGGTTTTTAAAGGAGATTTCACCAAGGTGAGGGTCTTAAAATAGTATTTTGAGGCCTAAACAGGAATTTTCCAGATGGAGAAGTGGTATAGTGTTTCCAATTAAGGATGTTGAATTTAACCACAATTTTAATAACGTGTCCTCCCTCGAGTCTGTTAAAGTAAATGAGACACTCAAAGGCTTTTTTTTCTTTGCTAATTTGAGGCATAGGAGGTGGTATAAACCCAGAAAGATTGACACAGTAGCAGAGAAGACAGCAGAAACGAACTGAAAAAAGTGGAGAAACTCTAAAGGATAAGTGGGAGATGCATTAGGAGACCTAAGAAACTGAATATTTTGGTGAGGAAATCTGAGGAACGCCCGATTTTTTTTCACATAAGCCTCCTAAAGTTCAGGATTCGATGCACTGGTATAGTAGACTGCTGATGGCCACACATACATTTAGCCATAGTGGGGTTGCTTTTCCCACACCTTGTGTGAGGATGAGCCTTGTGAGTTGCTTTTACCCAAAGTGTGGCAAGAGTGGCCTTGTTTCAGACCTGAGCCTAGGGCACAGGAACTATGTACCTTCTGCTCATGCCCTTTTGAAATACTCCCAACAAGTGAACAAGCCTATGCGAGAGAATGAAAACCACATGGAACATGTTCCAGCTGAGGCACAAACACAAGGAAGATCTGCCAATAACACACGAATCAGAAGTGAGTCCTTCCAGTAAAGCTATGACTAAATTCTTGAGCTCAAAATCATGAGCCAATAAATGCTTGTCATTTTAGGTCATTACAAGTTAAGTGATTCAATTAGATTGAACCGTTAAGGAGTGATGAAACAAAAGATACGAACAGGAAGATTGTGTGGGAGTTATGTCATAAGCATTCCAACGCACAGATCTAAGTCACTTCACTAGCTGGACAGTAGTCCGGGTTGTATTCTTCAGACTGGTTAAAAGGACCTTTCAATCCAGGGACACCAGGCACAATTAGCAATACCAGGGTCACACTACAACACGGTAAACAACTAAAGGTGATATATTCAACTGGAGCAATTTTATGTATTTATCTCTCGAACTCTAACAGCCAGGACTCTACCCTTTAACAAAAAGACTAGAGGAACGTTTACTGGAGAACGTGACCAAAGCAAGAGAAAGATCCTAAAAATACCAACGTTATGATATGTGAGCATAATGGTTGTTCAATAAATAATAATCCCCGTGTCATTGGCATTTTAGGCACCTATCACAAATGCTGGCCTCTGTGAGAAGAGCACACGTCTCCACCCCACAGATGGTGATGTCATCAAGTGACTTCAGTATTGTTTGTCATTAAGATATTTTTGTTGTCTGCAATGCAGCAGTAACTGACAGATACAAAGTGTTTTGTGAGGACTGGGCCCAGCCACATCACCTATTTTGAAGTTTTCTGAGACAATATGGCCTTCCTGAAATTTATAATAGTATTGTATATGTTTGTGCACTAGATAGTTAAGATTCAAATCTTTTAACAATTTACACAAAGTTGGTGTATGAGAATCTCAACTCTCTAATACACAGATAGACAGAGGCACACAGACATATATGCATACATGCATACACAGATATGGAAGTAAAATTTGAAATATAATGGTCCATATTTAAATGAACATAAAATTCTCACAGTATTAGCTTAGGTGAGAGTGTTATGTCAGGCACTTAGAGACCACGGCTTCCCGGAATCTCAGTTTCCTGGAAATGCTAAGTGCACCAGATGGTCTTATAACTTGGCTGCACAGTGAGATGATGTGTTCAGAAGATGGGCTGGCATAGTGTGTGAGAACAGAATGCAAGATAAAGGGAAACGTCTGGCCTGCTTACTCATGATCAAGTTCTCCGGGGAAAATAAGTGTACAGAATTATAGGCTCCCATTGCTGTCTATGGCACATTTTTCTGTCCAGTTGTTCAATCTGGGTAAAACCAGCCAAATTTCTAAAAAGTAAATGAGTGACTTAAGCTTTCTTTTCACATGACAGGAAACTGCTTACTAGGACATCTTGCATTAGGATTTCAACTAAAAAATATAAAGTTTGCTTCATGACTTTGCTGACAACTCTTTAAACTAAACTTCTATGTGATATATTTTTGTCAGTATCACTTTTCAAAATTACAATTAAGACTGAATTAAAAATTACTGAAGACTTATTTTGGGGTACCACTTTATCTCATTTATTTTTAAATTCAGCATGTGTACCATTATAAAAATTTCAGGACAGGGATTTTAATATCTGTAAGTGTAGAAGTATAGGCTCTGATATCTCCATTGCTTTGAAATAAAGATGTCTTTGTTTCCTTTCCAAAATCCTTGGTTTTACCTCCAGAGGCTATTACCAGGATGCACATTAGATTAAAAAAGTTATTTTTGCCAGACACAGTGCCTGTGACAGAGAAGGTTTAAATTTGTAATGCCGAGATTATTGAATAAAATGCAATGCAGGTCTAAATGTCAACTGATGATTCTTATTTTTAAGACTAACTATATTTATTTACTACATTATTTAATAATATATAACCATAAATATTATAAACTCAGGCATCATAAAATGATGATACAATTTTAACTGCTGATTTTGAGTACCTTAGATTTACCTTAATTTTTCTGATATATTCTTATATATACAGTTTGCCTTAGATCTCTTCATCTTTTAGAAAGGAATAAAATTAAATATGGACAAGCCAGCTTCTAGTTATTAGCATAAATGGTTTCCAGTGGTTCACCAAACGTCACCAAAATGGAAAACTAGACAGAGTTATAGGGCTGTGCTAGACTGTTGGTTACCAGAACAGCATACACACACACTGCCCTGGAAGTTGGTCGGAACCCTAAGAACTGAATTATACAGGGTCTCTTGTTATGAGGAAATGAGGTTAGACTGACCACCAATAAGCAGCACTTGCACAATTAATGAAATGTATAAGAGAATAAGACATTACACTGTCTGTTGGCAGGCAGACCTGTGGGTATAGCGTAGACATGAGTTTTGTGATGGCTTCTGGGAGAGCTCTGATGTCTTACTCATTTTGGAATGGAAAGCAGCTATGATTTCTGCTCTTCATATTTTTAAAAACCAGTCAAAGATCTAGCTGAATTTGACTGTAATAGTCCTTGTAAAGGTTGAGCACATCTTTAATTCTCAGGATTTAACTGTCCTCTTGTTAAAAATACCCCTAGTGTTTTTATATGTCTGCATGAACCCAGAATGGTGGAGAGCCCAAAACTCTATACATAAAAATCGATTCTGAATTACTTGAAGTGTCTTGTGCATCTCTGCAGAAGGCTGCATGGAGAAAAATTAAAGAGAAAAACAAAGCTGTGTTTTATAAACACAGTACTGATTAAGCATGCACCTATGACTACCATGGGACAGTCAGTTGGGGCAATGAGGAGTCTCCCCCATATTCTGGATAAAGGGGGGGGGAGTTTCTTACACTGAGCCACCAAAAAGCCCTTCCCCCACCCGTCCAATACCAGATTAGGGGTGGGGCAAGGGGAAAGTAGGTGCATGCACCATGGAAGTCAAAATGGTGACAGAAGGTGGTGCTAGATTCAGGAGGCCTGTCAGTTTAGCCTGGGGAAAAACGAGATTGAAGGGGAGGTGGACCCACCTGAAGTACTTGAAAGTTTTGGAAGTTGATAGGTCATTTTGATAAAGAACCTTCTCCATCCCTCACCCAAGCTAATATAAACCCAGGGGGACAAAGAAGGCTGTCTCTCTCTGGCTTATAGTTTGCTTGCTTGGGACCTGCATTGGATTATTGCATTTGCCTGTTCTCTCCATGGGCCAGGTAGCTTAGTAGTCATGTGGCCCATGACCTCCAGGAGAGAGTTTCTCTCTCTCTTTTGCCTACCTAGTGATACACTGGCCAGTGCCTGTGAATTCTCTCTCTTTCAGGATTATATAACATTATGGTCCTGGCAGCTGGATGGCCCATGGCCATGCAGCTCCACATGCAGCTCCACATGCAGCCTCCGGGAGGGAGTCTGAAATGGACAGCAGTCAGGAACAAGCTAAGTTACCTAGATGAGGACTAATGACTGCTTAGCAGCTCCAAAAGACTGCACTTTAAAATGGAGCAGGATCTCTGGACGTTGGCTTTCACTTAGTCTTGCTAAGCGGACGATCTTTGAGACAAGTGTCTGCCACGCTCCTAGATCATGCAGCATCTGAAAAAACTTCTTCCTTTTACACCAGCATCTACCTCACTAGTTTGGATTTGTGGCAACAGACAGTCAAACCTCTGCTCCTTGTTTTTGTTTGTTTGGTAACTCTGCCCCATCACTTAAAATAAATGCTTTTAGCCAAGACTTCTCCTCTGCTTCATACTAGTTTTCCCAATTTAGGTACACTATCCAACTTTGTATATTAGTAGCTTCCATCTTTTTTTATTGAACTGCCCAGAGTTCTTGACTATTTTCCCTGTTTTCTAGTTTATCTAATGCTAAATTATTTTTTACATGATACTAGAGATGTCTTTGTCCTGAAATAAACAAACAGATAAATATACTATTTATCTGCCACCCAGTATCTTCCAGCTAAAGTTCTAAATTCCTTATTATAGAATTAATGGTGCTTAATGATCTGGCTTCTCTTTATTTCAAACTGATTTTTCACCACCAGCTCTCTTGATTTTTGTAATCTGAACTCCTTCAATTACATGTTGCTGTTGTTTAATGGAATAAACTGTCAATATACTTAATTCTCATTATTCTCTCTACTCCTGTTTAGTTTGTACTGTATCTCTTCCTCTATGGTATTCTTCACATATTATGTAATTACAGGATCATCTGTTCTCTCATGGATTTGTCTTATGTTTACTTATCTGACCAGTATTTTTTAAAAGTGTCAAATAATGAATACAGAAAAGGAAAGTACAAAATTTTCAGAGCTTGGAGGAAATGAAGAAGATATGACAGTTCAATACAATATGATGCCCTAGCAATAAGACATCCTGAACTGGATTCTAGAGTACAAAAAGGATATTTGTGGAAAAACTTGGGAAATCTGAACCAAATCTTTATTTAATTGTAACTATATCATCTTACATTTGGTAATTATACGATGCTTATGTAAAATGTTAACCTTAGGGAAAGCTAAGTGAAGCACGCACAGAAATTCTCTGTACTATTTTTACAACTCTCCTTTAAGTTTAAAGGTATTTCAAAAGTTTATTTTTTCTTTCATTCTTTTAGAGAAAAAGTAGAATAGTTAACTAAAGCAAAACCCGGTTCTTTGTAAAGGGCAAAACACACTTTGGCACAGTCAATGAAAAAAAAAAATCAAAGTACATTATATGTAGACATAAACATACATAATTACAAACATACAAATGATAAATTTTAAAAATATACAACACTACGTATAATTTATTTTGATTAATTTATTAATGAATTAACATTAAAATAATTAAAAAGAAAGATAAAAAGGTTCGTATCAGGACAAAGATCAAATGTCTCCAAATAATATTTTAGAGTTTGATTCCACTCTATTTCATAAAGAATACTATGACTATTTTGAGCTTTCTCATTCTTATGGGAATATTAACATATGACATATGTTTATTTCATTTTGTGAACCTTCTTTTAATAATCCTTCCCACCCTCTTTTTCTCCTCCCCACCCTTCTTTTTCTCTGTCCCTTATTTTACTGTTCCTCTTTCAACCCTTCGTTTCTCTTCCTCCAGTCCCTCCACTTCTTTCTCCTGCTTCTCTTTCCCGGACTCTCGTCCTCCTTTCTGTTTTATACCATCTGCTCTTTTACTTTTACTTACTCCTTTTTTTTCAGTTTTCCTTTTCTCCTTTTTGTCCTCTTTTACTTTCTGTCTTCTCTATCTCTTCTCCTTCCAGTTCTTCTTCTTCATTTTCTTCCTCAACTTTTCTTTTGCCTACTTTGTCTTTTATTTTGTCTTAATATTAATGAGCTAGTATCAGATAAGAAATATTTGTATCACATTAACATATTGGTAGCATTTTAAGACTAACTTGTGCATTTCTAAATGTTATTAGTTATTACTATAAATCAAAAGCTGATTAGAAGAGAGAACATGATCTAGTTGGAGAATTATTTGATTTGATAAATTTTGAACACAAATGAAAACAGCTTATCATACATAAAGAACACAAAAATTATAATCTGATTTCTTTCCTCAAACTGAAGTAAAAATATTGATGACTCCTGAGAGCAATTTTTATATTTACTTTTAACTTTTTATTTATTGGAACAACACTATTGTTTTATACTTCTCAATATATTACACTAATGAAAACCATTAAAAATCCAAAATGTGCCTGGTTGGTGTAGCTCAGTGGATTGAGCGTGGGCTGCAAGCCAAAGGTTAACCAGTTCTATTCCTAGTCAGGGCGCATGCCTGTGTTGCGGGCCAGGTCCCCAGTAGGGGGCCGTGTGACAGGCAACCACACATTGATATTTCTCTCCCTCTCTTTCTCCTTCCCTTCCCCTCTCTTTGAAAATAAATAAATTAAATATTTTTAAAAAATCTAAAATGTTTTGTCTTAAAAATTAAATAAAGGCTTAACATAAAAATTTGTTTCTTACTCTGAAGAGTCAACTATTATTCTAAACTATTACTTAATCAATTTATGTGAATATTAAGATAATATCCTTTAACAAGTGAATTAGAACATTTTTTCCATCACTATTTGATCTAGGTTATTTATTGATTAAGAGATCTTTGGAGAAAGGGCCTTGTGCTTGATTGAAGAGCATAGCTTGAGGAAGACAATATTGTTGGAAAAGAGTGACCCCCAGAGGTATCAAATGTCTCAATAAAGAGATAAAGTTGGTTGATTTTCTGTGCATGTGAATCATTTAGAAAATAAGAATTTTCTCACTTGAATAACAAGTACAAAAGCAGTTTTAACATATATCTTATTATAGTAAAATTGTTTCTTTTTGTTGGTGTATGCATGTACATGTATTTCATATCTTTGAATATAATTAAGATTAATAAAGAGACCAAAAGAAGTTTATGGTCATATTAATTAATACTGAACTTATAAAATTTCTAATTGTAAAAAAGATTTTTTTGGGGGGAAATATAATTCAACTTGTGGGCATTAATCATCCCTTAATGAGTACTGAAATGTTTTAAATTGACTAAATTTAAATTAGTCAATTAAATGACAGCACTTTCATATATACTTTAAATGCTACTATGATACAATGTCTGTCTGTCACATCTGCACAATTAAATAGTTCTTTATTTAATTGTAGAATGGTACAGAATAAAACAAATTGCTTATTGATCTTAAAACCAGATCTTAATTTTTAATTTTTTTCATATTGGGATAGAAGGATTCCCAATGGCATTTCTAAACATTTTGTGACAGTTTTGTCTGGGATTGTCTTTTCTAATTCAAAGATACTTATATAGCAAGCAGCCTTAAAAAGTAAAGAAAATGTCTAATTCCAAGTCCAGGTGCAGATTGATTTGCTAATAAGAATAATAAAGATAATGTCCTCCTGAGGGACAGAGGCTGGACAGATATGCTAGCAGATCTTTCATAAGATAGGTTTTTCTTAAACTTGGTCCTCAGTTGTGCACGTATATAACATAAAATGGAAACTTCATCAAGCATATCTTTAAATGGCAGTATTTTAAATGTCAGTTATGACATATCATTTTATATATAAACATGATAATTCAACAGTGATTAGAATAAAATGAGTACCGTCATTATTTAAAAATTTATAAAATAATTATGGATGGACCATGGTTTAAAATTTATCTAAGGGTGCAAGCAATTACATATGTACCAGTAGACTGCTAGTTCACAAACGGAAGTCAATTTGACCTGTGAAAGGCAAAAGAACTACAGCGTCAGAAAAAGAATTTAGATGTTACTTGATTAAATACATTAAAGTCTTTAAAATCAATATTTATTTATAGAAGTTCTCATATGAAAATAACAAAGAGCAATAAATATATTTTACAATGTTAAGTAATTAATATTTTGCTCCTTTGCTTTGACATCATGGACATATAGTTCCACATAACTGGACAGTCTACTTGCATAATTGTTCAAGAACATTTTGAGGACTTCTGGCCAAGATGTAGGTGTAGGTGGACACACTGTGCCTCCTCTCACAACCAAAAGAGGAAAAACAACAATTTAAAAAGCAAAACAAACAACCAGAACGGACAGAGAATCGAACTGAGTGGAGGTCCGCCAGCCAAAAAGTTAGAGCGGACACATTCATCCAGACAGGTAAGTGAGGTGGTGCCGGGCAGAGAGAGTGGCGAGACGGCAAACAGCAGTTTGCCAGAGAGACTCATGTCAGGCGCACCCGGCCAAAATGTGGCCCACGCACTCAGCGAAGCCCGCGGCAGGTGCACCCAGAAAAGCCCACGGAAACAAGCGAGGAAACCAGTGGCCCCTCATTTGCGCACAGATAAACCAGGAGAAGGAGCTAGGGAGTGGAGCAGACCTAGCAACCCACCATCTCAGGGAAAAAAGCCTCCGGCCACCTATTGAAAGCACCTGTGGGGGTTGAGGCGGTGGCAGGAGCAACTCCCAGCCTCACAGGAGAGCTTATTGGGGGAAAGTGACTAGGAGCTGGTGGTAAACAGACCAAGAGCCATTGCTCCTTCCCAGGCCCGCCCCAAAGGCAGCGTCACAACACAACTACGTAGGTTACCCCACTCTGGTGAACACCTAAGGCTCCACCCCTTAAAGTAACAGGCGAACTGAGAAAAAAAATGGCCCAAATGAAAGAACACATAAAAGCTCCAGAAAAAATACAACTAAGAGACGAAGAGATAGCCAACTTATCAGATGAACAGTTCAAAACACTGGTAATCAGGATACTCACAGAGTTGGTTGAATTTGGTTGCAAATTAGATGAAAAAATGAAGAATATACTAAGAGAAATAAGGGGAAATGTACAGAGGACCAATAGTGATGGGAAGAAAACTGCGACTCAAATCAACGGTGGGGACCAGAAGGAAGAAAAAAATATTCAACCAGAAAAGAATGAAGAAACAAGAATTCAAAAAAATGAGGAGAGGCTTAGGAACCTCCAGGACATCTGTAAACATCTCAACATCCGGGTCATAGGGATGCCAGAAGGAGAAGAGGAAGACCAAGGGATTGAACACTTATTAAAGAGCTTCCCCAATCTGGCAAAGGAAATAGACTTCCAGAAAGTTCAGGAAGCTCAGAGAGTCCCAAAGAAGTGGGACCCAAAAAGGAACACACCAAGGCACATCATAATTAAATTACCCAAGATTAAAAATAAGGAGAGAACCTTAGAAGCAGCAAGAGAAAAGGAGACAGTTACCTACAATGCAATTTCCAAAAGACTGTCAGCTGATTTCTCAAAGGAGAACTTTCAAGCAAGAAGGGCCTGGAAAGAAGTATACCAAGTCATGAAAGGCAAGGACCTACATCAAAGAATACTCTATCCAGCTAAACTTTCATTTAGAATGGAAGGACAGATAAAGTGTTTCTCAGATAAGGTCAAGTTCAAGGAGTTCATCATCACCCAGCCTTTATTATATGAAATGTTAGAGGGATTTATATAAGACATGGAGGGATATCAACAGGGGAGGGAGAGGGGGAGAGAGGAGGAAAAAGTACAGAGAATAAGCAGCTTAAATGGTAGGTAGAAAACAGACAGGGGGAGGTTAAGAATAGTATAGGAAATGTAGAAGCCAAAGAACTTATGTGTATGACCCACGGAAAAAACTAAAGGGCGGGGGATGGAGGGGTGCAGGGAAAAAAGGAATAAAGGGGGGGAATGGGACAACTGTAATAGCATAATCAATAAAATATATTTTTTAAAAAAGAACATTTTGATTAGTCCTTCTTTTTTCATCCTAAACAGAGCATGGCAGAATGTGGGCACTGTCACACCATTCTCTAGATCTTTATGACCAGCAAATTTGACTTCTGGTAATTTTTCCGAAGAAACCCAATACACTAATTCAAAAAATATATATGCACGCCTATGTTCATTGCAGCGTTCTTCACAATAGGTAAGATTTGGAAGCAGCCCAAATGCCCATCAGTAGATGAGTGAATAAAAACTGTAGTGTATTTACATAATGGAATACTACTCAGCCACATAAAATAAGGAAATATTACCCTTTGTGACAGCATGGATGTACCAGAGAAGCATTATGCTAAGCGAAATAAGCCAGTCAGAGAAAGACCAGTACTGTGTTATTTCACTCATACATAGAACCTAAGGAACAAAATAAACTAACAAGCAATATAGAAATAGATTCATAGAGAGCAGGCTGACAGCTGTTGGGGTAGGCAAAGGATGTGGGGTGGGGAGGAAGATATTGATGCAAAAGAAAAAGAGAAAAACTCGTGGACATGGGCAGCATGATGGATGCAGGGGGAGAGGGGAGAGGAGGTGAAGGAGTGTATGAGGGAATAAATGGTGGTGGGAGGAGACTTGACATGGGGTGGTGAACATGGAATTCATTGTACAGACGATATACGGTGGAATTGTGCACCTGAAATCTATATTATGTTGTCAACTGGTGTCACTCCAACAAATTCAATCAAAAGGAAAAAAATAAAGTATATTATTTTATGGTTCTGTATTTTTTTCTTGTGTTATATATTTGATTGTAATATACTCTGTCCAAAGATTCATTTATCTTATTTGGATCTTATATTTTTATAATACATATTTAAATTCCATAATTAAATAAACTTGTGTTTGTCTGTCATTTATGGTGGTGTTTAAATTAAGAATGTATATTCCCTCCACTTTTTTCCACTGTCTCTTGGCATTTTAAATCGACTCTCTGAAATTAAATCAAGGGATACCGCATTTTATGATATATGACAAAAGGCAAAATATTGCTAGGTGATATTTAGATGTCTAATAATAATGATTTAGGCACTGTGACCTTTTCTGAAATTATGAACTGTTTAAGTGGGGAGCTAAATTATTTAACTAATACTGCTGAGCTTTCTGTAGTATGTTTCTAAGAAAATTCAGAATTTCTCTGTACCTCAATATTCTTGTACTTGAATTATTAGTGCATGGTTTAGTTAAATTTTAGCATTGTAATCAAAGAATTTAAAAATTAAAATTACTTTTTTCATGTGTTGTAAATGCACAAAGAAAACTTATAGAAATTAAATTACTTTTAAAAGTAGTCATTTGACCTAGTGAAAAGCTATGTTCATAGTAACACATAATATAAGCATATAGATATATAGATATGCATACTATATCTATAGAAGTGTGTATATGTGTGTATACACACTTCTTACAACTGAATATGTTGTTATCATAGTAGATGAAGATGCTGATGTTTCCTCAATTTTGTTTTCTTCTGATTTTCATGTTATCAGTACTATCACCACAGCCCTTAGTCGGATGGTAAATGTTGACAAAAAATTTGTATAAGTTACATGATTATCATTAAGTTTATATAAAAATATTAATTAAATAATCAATTTTATTTAACATGCACTTTGCAAATTTTATAAAATATCACTAACAATAAAATAATTTAGATTTATGTATGTGCATATTCACAGGTATTGGACAAGAGTAATCAGACTTTCTTTTCTATTCTCCATAGTAGCACTTATTTCTGTCTCTATCACATCCACCAAGCCCATAATTTTCCATGTTTCCCATTGGAGATACTACTGGCTGCCAGATAGCTTCAAGCATTTACAATTTGTGATGTAGATGGGAGCAAGACACAGCTGGTTAGCACTCTGAACGGCCATCAAGGGCAACTGCATCAAACACTTCTACCACCACCCGAGAAGAGAAGGAATTGGTTGTCTCTAGCCACTGTTTTCAAAATAAGTTTATTTTGCCAGGAATGCTTATTTTATGTTGCCAGAGAGTGAAATAGAATGATTAGATATATTATACTTGAAAAATTATAGTTAAAAAATTAGTGTTATCTGTGTAGTCTTGGGACATAGACTTGTTAAAATGAACATTCTGCTCCATGTATATGCACACAATACTAGACATGATTATTGCAGGAGCTGATTCTACAAAGCAGAGGCCTACCAAACCCATCCAAGATTATTTTTTAAACAATTGATAATGATTTTTCTTCGTTCACATATAATATATTCTGGTCAAATATTATATCACCCAACATGATGGATGCAAAATAAGAATTGAATTTTCAAATGGAACAAAGGTATCCCTAAGCATATTAAATGTTAAAGAAAGCAAAAGTGGCTACAACAGTAATTAGAAGGATTGAAAGATAACAAGAGGACTGGAATTGATGGTAGCAAACACACCATGCAAGAAACTTGTAGTGCCTTTCTCATTTTTGGATGACAGCTTCTTTAGGAGCTTCCCAGATGTCATGTGAAACTAGCCATCATAAGAGAGGGCAGGGGAAGACCAAAGAAAAAGGCAGAGTGCTCCAGACTGGTAAGTAGGTAAGCAACCCAACTCACCTACAAAGTGTGTCTTGGGCAGCCGCAAGATGTGTTGTTTTTCTACACCTGCCTGCCAAATCTTAAAAGTTTGTATAGATAGATGCCTCAACTGGGTTCAAATACGTACCTGGAGGCCTTAATTGGGGTCAATCATGTACACAGTCCATATAGTCTCAACACCACATTTCTATCTCAAGGCTGAGTCCCTGGACCGATTCTGGGGTCAGGGAAGGCAAGCAAAGCACACATACCAAAGCATGGGGAATGAATGAGGAGCCTCCAATTGCTCAGATCTGGCTCATGGGTCAAACCAGCTGTGGGGTCTTCTTTATGACTTTCCCTAATAATTATCACTGAAGGATTACTGTGACATAAACAGCTTTATGTTTGAAAGTATAGACTTTGTTTTCTAATAGAGGAACTGATTGCAACAAGGGTGGAATAGGTGTTATGGAACAGTCAAGTGCCCATCCAAAAATTCTCTCATTCTGCCTCCCTCTCACTCCCTCTCATGTGTGTACGCACGTATGTATGGACAATATTGAAATTAAATATACAGGCAGGTATGCCAAAAGGTGTATTATACTCATGTAAATGGCATTCTTATTCCAGGTTAACAGCATGGAATATGTGGTTCAATAAAAAGCTGTTCCATCTTGTCAGATGGACTGGAAATATGGACAAGAAAGAGGTTATGTTGCATTTTAGATGCCTGCTAGAATGACACAGCTTTGTGTTCTAGGAGATAAAAATTCACTCTTTCATTTTAAGTGAGGAGATGACATGCTAAGTTTTATACTTTAAAAAGATGAATAAATTTGAAGCAACACTTGAAGCAGGGAAACGACTTAGAAAGCTTCTGGTTTATCCTGGTGAGAGATTCGTCCGGGGTGCAAGGTATTAGGTAGTAAGAGGTTAGATAACAATGAATATTAGCTGCCATGCCTGTTTGACTGCAAATGAGGAAAAACAAAAGTGCATTTTTCATCAATTCACTAAAACACAAGTTTTAGTTATAGTAATATGAAATTTTTATATTTATACGGTTGTAAATCCATAACACTTCGATATACATTTTTAAGACTTCCATTCCATAATGCTTTAAAATTCTGATTTTATGACTGGTATATAACAATATTAAAAAAGTATATTGTCTTTCATTGAACAAGTAAGTTTCGAAGCTACTACTTGAGCTGCATGTGTACGATACATTTTTAAATTGTATAATTTAGGGAATTAGTATTAGAATGTCATATCTGACAGGAAACATAAGAATGTGATGAAGTTCATTTATTTTCCCTCAGAACAGGCAGAAAACACTTGCCCTTCTCTTAATGCAAACACTGATAAAGGCAAATCATATTAACAGGGTTAGTAACTTGGAGTGTCTAAAACCAACAGATGCAGAATGAACTGAGCAATTTTCCATGTGATGATTAAAAATTCAGTAAAGCAATGTGCCTGTCACATTTAATGGAAGGCAGCATTCAAGATAAGCAGATTCATATGCACATTTATAATATTTTCCTTTCATTAAAAAAGTATTGGAATTGCAGCTCTTAGTATTGAAGTAAATATGATTCAATGAAAGTTCTTACTTAGGCTTGTGAATTAGTGTTCTGATTCACATGATTTACATAGGCTTTTGGAAACTGTATGAAACTTAAATAGTAAAATATAATCAAAATGTTGAAAAATATACAATTTAATTAATCAAAATTTTGGAACACCTAACTTTAATTTGGTTTTTCAATATAACTTTATCTGATATGAAGAGTTCTGGGAGTTACATTTCAATAGAAACATAAAACAAAGTTAAGAATTATTTTGATGAAAATTCAGAATATGGTCATATAAAAATTGAAGGACCTCATTGTACTTTGATAAAGAAGGAATATTGAAGTTATGTTCACATATACGAAGATTTGTAGCTTGGTTAAGATATTGTACCTTTTCTCTATCAACTTAAAGCAAAGACTACTAGTAATTGATGGGCTATTTCATGGTGACTTAAGTTAAAAATAAGCAAAATAAGTTTCAAGTTTTATTGATATCTAAGTATGGAAGGTACCATCATCTTGGAAAATAAATGTTCTATTACTGAAAGAGTTCAAGCACACAGTAATTGGAATTATAAAAAGAGAAAAACAAATTTGATCTTCTACTATCCCTCCTTTCATATAAGTAGATTCCAATGTGCAGTGCCCTGAGAATATGGATTTAGAGATTTAATTACCCGAGGATGACCCAGCCATGGAAGATACAGGGTATTATCTTTTATCGGGTGAAAGACTGAGTACTAATAACTTTCTTGACTAGCAAGAATAATTATTTGACTTTGGATTCCTAGAGCTTAATTTATATTTGTGCTAGCACTACTGAGGACAGTCCAGATTTCATGTAAATATGTTTGAAATAAAGGTTAATAAAATATTTCTCATAACCAAAGATTAACAATGAATCAAATTTTTACAAGTAATAATTTTGTAATTTAACCTTAAATAATGTGAGCATTATAAAAAATGCAAGAATGAAAATTTTGGACATGTTTGTTTTTAGAGAACTGTTGATCATCGGTGAATAAGACAAGCATTGGAAGCGCGGGGTGAGGCAGGGACAAAACCCCTCAAATATATTTCATTTCATTTCATGTATGCTATTTATTCTCATCAGGGATATTTACTTTTAACTCATTCATTAATTTTTTCTGGATTTCCTTACATTTTCAATCATGTTAACTTAGAAAAAAACAAAACAAATAATACACACACACATTTTTGCTTTAGTTTGAAATACTGCAATTAAAATAAACTTCTTCAAGCCTGGCTGGTGTAGCTCAGTGGATTGAGTGCGGGCTGGGATCCAAAAGGTCCCGGTTCGATTCCCAGTCGGGGCACATGCCTGGGTTGCAGGCCAGGTCCCCAGTGAGGGCCATGTGAGAGGCAACCATACATTGCTCTTTCTCCCTTCTCCGCTCTCTAAAAAAAGTAATAATAAATAAAATCTTTTAAAAATAAACTTCTTCGGTATCAGCATTCAGTGTGTCTGTCATGATTATATTTCTAATAAATGAATAATATATAGTGTTCATAGTGTCACTGTATTCTTTTTTTCAACAATGTCAGATTTATTTTAACTGCTATATGAAAGGAAGTAAAAGATGTAATTAGACAAATAAGGTTTAGTCAAGAATTACTACCTTTAGAAAAATGAAAACAACTTAGGAAAAAAGTTCTATGATATTGGATAATATCATAAATGACAGGAAGGTCACCAATATATATTTATGTTTTATTTATTTGAATATATTTTTATAATCCAAAGTTTGGCTTTAGCTTTACAAACCCAAAAACTTGATTTTGATACAATGCAAAATAGGCCCACATTAACAAACCTCACAGAAACAGATTATATATATATAATCAAACACACATGCAGTTCTTAGACAGCCAAAATACAGGTGGAACTTACACATTTCTCAGTTAAGTCTTGTTTATTCTGTATAGGCCTTAACTTTTAAAATCTTATGCTTAGATACATCATTATATCCTTAAAAAATGTGTTTTTCTCACCTTTGAGTGGAACCTAATCAAAAAACAAACAAGCAAGCAAAATATAACCAGAGACATTGCAATTAAGAACAAATTGACAGTAACCAGAGAGGAGGTGGGCAGGGGTAGTGGGGGTGGATTTCAGGATCAGCTCTGAAGGACACATGGCCTAAACCAAGGGGGGGTGGAATCAGGGTGGGAGGTGGGAATGGCTGGGGTGGGGAGGAGTGATGGCGGGGAAAGGCAGACGACTGTACTTGAACAACAATTAAAATATGTACATATAAAAACAAAAAATGGGTTTTGCTAATATTTTGATGATTTTCTTTTTTAGAAAAAGCCAAAGACAGAAGAAAATTATATAACAAACTAAGAGCCAGGCCATTTCTGCACAAGACTACTCAGAGCCCACTAGTTACACAATCTCTCATGTGATAGGCACCGATGGTGTGCAGCACAGGGCCCTGAGCCCACCACGTCACCAGTGCTTTACAAACTTCCCCTCTTTATCTGTTTAAGGAAATTCTACTATGAAATGCCTTGCCTAAGGAATGTGAGAGATGAAGTTTTCAATATAATAGATACCTGAATAAGGCATTGTATTTGATATAACATTTTAAAGGGGAAGTTAAGATTTCCAATACACTGAAGTAAATGCCCTAACAAATGAGAAACAGAGAGATAAATAAAACTATGAGAAGAAGAATGCAAAAGGGAATAAGATAATGCAAACTTTGTGCAACACAGCGCTCGCGTGAAAAACATATTGATGTATGAAGCTCGGAAAATGTTTGTGAGCTTGGAACTTTCAGGACAATTATTTTGAATTTATAGTTTGGGCTTTAATAGTGATAGTGTCAAAATAAAACTTTAAAGCATTCTTTCTGCCTGGTGAGTATGAAAAAACTACCAATTCTTCAATAAATTTATGACTGTGCAGCATTTCTGATATATCTTCCTATTTAATGTTTCCTCAGATGCCATGTTATTTTGAAAACTTTCCACTGAAGGCCCATAAATCGATAAAAATGTCAAATGTTTTTCTGAACAAACATTTTAAAAAAGAAAATTTATATTTTGGATGTAGTCATTTACTTTTTTAAACTTATATTGTTATTCTGCTTAAACAGGTAAATCTTCTTAATTCTCCAGAATATCTATTGATTTCAAGTAATAATTTTATTTTCATTCATGTTTGTTTCTGAGAAGCATTTCTTTTTTTTTTTTTTTTTTTTTTTTTAAAGATTTTATTTTTATTTATTTTTAGAGAGAGGGGAAGGGAGGGAGACAGAGAAGGAGAGAAAGAGCAATGTATGGTTGCCTCTCACATGGCCCTCACGGGGACCTGGCCCGCAACCCAGGCATGTGCCCTGACTGGGAATCAAACCGGGACCGCTTGGTTCCCAGCCCGCGCTCAATCCACTGAGCTACACCAGCCAGGGCTCTGAGAAGCATTTCTATCACATCATCTTTTATTGTTATTCTATTAGAATTGTCCCAATTTTTCTCCCTTTGCCCTCCTCTGCGTATCCCACCCTCTGCCCCTACAGTCAGTTCCCACACTGTTATCCTTGTCTGTGGGTCAGTCACACCTGTTCTTTGCCTAGTCCCTTTACCGCCTTTCCACCATTATCCTCCTTCCCCTCTCCTCTGCTCACTGCCAGTCTGTTCCATGTTTCCATGACTGTGGTTCTATTTTGTTCATTAGTCTATTTTGATCATTTGATTCCTCTTACAGGTGCTTTCACATGGTATTTGTCTTTCACTGACTGGCTTATTTCACTAAGCATAATATTAGTTTATTACTTGTTATTAAGAACTTAGATTATTCTAATTCAATGGATTTTATAAATAAATAAAGGAGTGGAGATATTTTGAAACAAATTTTTATTGAATATTTGTGAACTAAAAAGAGAAATGCTAATTTGTTGAATACATATGTATTTTGTTTCTCATCATCTGATCTACTTACCTTAAAATGTTTTGATGCAAATGAAATGTATTTAAAACAGAAAGCAAAATTGAAATACTACTTTTTATTGACTTAACCTTATCTCGTCATATATGAAATTTTCATCAAAAACTTTGGGAAGATTTTTGCACAAAGTTCTAAAAACAGGAATTGAATTTCCAAGAGCAATGTGCATTTTAAAAGCTCTTTGACCTACAACTATTCATAATATATGGTAGCAGATGCTGTGTTATCAACATCATCGATAAGAATTATTTCTTCTGTTTGACTATGTTATTATCTTCTGAATAGAAGATAAGTATGCTACTCAAGGGTATATTGTGAATTTTTTTTGTTACATATTTATTTGAAAGTAACATTAACATGGATATATTTAGGACATAAGATCTTAACTGACATGCATGCACTAGAAAAAGTCAAACTTAATGAACAAAAAAGCAATATTTCATTAAATATGAACAATAAAGTTGATACAGGATTATTTTATGAACAGTAGGCCTCAATGTCAATAATAAGATAAAGTTCCCTCACAAGATTACCTATTTCTTTCTTGACATACTTACTACACTTACACCTGTTAGATGAAAAGAAAAGTAAAGCCTCAAAGGAATGTACAGTGGAGGAAAGTGCAAGGAAATGGGAATTTCTCCTATAATGACATGTATTTCCTTAATTGCTTTATTTAATTCTGAATTACTAAATATTCATTAATTGGAAATTGCTAGGTCTAACTATTGTTCAATTTTACTTATCTTCTACCTTATGCTCGGTGGACTATTGTCAGAGAATGGGTAAACGCTTGGTAGTGTAGACTAGACCATGGACCTCAGAGCTGGGATCTGTGGGTCCACGTGCAGTCCTATGATGGTAGTTGTGCAACATTGGGTGTGTTAATCACCTGGTGACTCAATTTGTCACCTGTAAAATGGGTATAATGATATTACACTTTTCTTAAGACTCTTTTAAGAATTGTATGTGACCATCACATAGTAAGTAAATATTTAAGAAACAACATTGTATGTTTAGGTCATTATCACCATAACCACTATCATCACCACGATGCTGATTTTATGCCTTCTGAAATAGTGTAAAAAATACCTGACTTAGCAACCACCTATACCAAGTTTTATTCTGAGCAATTTAACTATTATTAGAGTATATGAATATAGTAGAAATTGGACTATTTTCTTGTAGTTTGTAGCTTCTGTGAGGTAAATTTTACCCCCATAAAATCATTTATTTTAAATATACAGATTGATGAGATTTAGTAAAGGAAAAACCCATAAAGTCTTAAAACTACCACCATAATCAAGTTTCACAACATCTCATTATCCCTAAAGGTTCCCATGGACCACTTTGCCACACTTATCTTCAGCCTGTTCAACTACTGATCTGTGAAGATAAACTTTCAGTACATGTAAATGCTATAATACTGTGTATAGATTTTTGTGTCTTGATTCTATTTCCTAGCTCTATGTTTGAGGTTAATTTATATTTTTGTGGTTAGTATACTTCATTAACTGTTACTCCTGAGAGATTTCCAGTTGTATAGATATATTTTTGTTCATCCATCTGTTGAGGGACAATGGGCTATCCTGGTTTACAGATATTCTTTGCCTAAAAGGCTTTGTAGGAAAATTGTTCTTACTAGTCTTGGGTGGATCTTAGAAGTAGAACTGCCTGATCATGTAATAGTGTATGTTCGATTATGTGAAAATGGCCAACCTGTTTTCCACTCTGTCTCTAATAATCTGCATACCCCCAGCAACGAACGAGTGTTCAGTCAGAAACAATCCTTTGAAATGCCATCTTTCTAACTGAATCCTGAAGAATGCACAGTGATACATTAGTGTGAATATAACTGCAATTTTCTATCGACCAATTATGCAACTTTTCAAGTGCTTGTTTTCCTTTACCTATCTTTTTTTATTAATATATTTGCTCAAGTATTTTGTTCATTTTTATTTTGTTGTACTCTTTATTCTATTGCCCTGTACTTGGACCAATAACAAACAAAACATAATTTTAGTTCATTTTTAAAATATGTTCTAAGAGACACTAGGTGAATAACATAATAGCAACTGCTAGCAGTACTGGAATGGCAATTTCAGCTTGAGCTTGACAATATATTGACTTTAAGGGAGAAATATAATTCTTGTTTCAATCAAAACTCATTGTCCATTAGGGAAAGCTCCCAGGATTGTTAATACTGAATTCCAACAGGGGAGTATGCCATATTAATTGTCTGGTATTTCTAGAATATGCCTATGCATCATTCTGGTGTATTTCTGGGAAAATGAAAACTGGCCCGCATTGCTTCTTGCTTTATCTTGGATGAAAAGCATAACTTCTAGCAGAACTGGCTGAAATTTCTCTCAAGCAGTAATTTTTCTTTCTATGAGGAAATTCACTTGTATTAAAAATTAATCTCCAGATTCTCTACAAAATTTCAATTCTAATTTATTACTTTAATCAACAATCATCCCCCAAACTGCTGAGAAATCTTAGAAAACAGATCAGAGATCAATCTCAGGGTGGTGCTATCAGGGAAAACTAATTTGTGTGCGGAGTGTAGAATGTGGACTGGGAATTGGGATGGCTTTGCGATGTGTCCACCTAGCTAGACTGAACTACATTTCCCAGAATTTCCTTCACTGTATGTTTCCTTTAGAGAGAGCAACAAGAATGATTCTTGGGAGATTTGAAAGGCAGACGGGAAGAAGCTGCTGCGTTGTAGCTCACACACTGACTGGATCTGCTGACTCACTTAGTAAAGCTGCAACTGGGCCTGAAATTGTTCCTTAGCTGCTGCTTCTTATATTTTCGGACCGCTTCTGTATGTTTAGCTTTGTAACAAAGACTTCAGGTTCTAGAAGTTATCCTTGTCACCAAGGGTGGGTGCAATAAGAAACCACACAGATTTTAGTATGTTTTTTGGGCAGTGGTAACTGATACTTCGGGTTCTACCATAGTCATGACCCTTCTTTCCTGACTGTCTGCCTACCTTGGCAATTTCCAGTTCCAGCACAGACAAGGAAGCAGCAGCCTTATAGAAACAGCCTCATAAACTTATGTAACTGAGTGAGTTCCCTGAAAACACACACATATGCTCACATATACATACACCTTCCAACACACATACACATAAACATATATTACCTTTTCTACTTCTTTGGTTTACTTTGACTGATAGATGAAATAAAGAAAACAGCTAGAAATAACTTTTAAATAACTTTTTTTTTAAAGAAGGGGAGTAGACATGATATCCAGGGATTATAATAAATAAGAAGTTACTGAGTCTGCTTCTATGTTTCTGTTTCCAGAAGAGAAGGAAAATTGGTGAAGCATAAGAAAAAGAATGTAATTTCAGAAGCAAAGATTTGATGAGGTAAAAAGAGATGAGATCAATAGAGCAATTGGAAAACCAGACTTTAACAGGGATGTGGGAAAATTATCAACACTAACTCATTCATGGAAGAAAAAGAAAGGCAGGGGATAAGTGTAGATTCAGATGTGTTATATCATCTGCTACTACCAATAGGTGATTACACATCTATTACCTCACAGAATTACCTGCTTTCCCTGTAGTGAGGACACTTAATATTTACAATACAGTATTATTAATTATAGTCACCATGCTGCGCATTAGATCTCCAGAACATATTCAACATATAAGTAAATATTTATAATCTTTAATCACATCTGCCCATTTCCTCCATCTCCTGCCAACCACTGTATACTGTCTGCTTCTTTTAGAATCCACATATGAGTAACATAATAAAACATCTGTGTCTCCCTATGTAGCATATTTTATTTAGTAGTGACCTCTAGATCTATGCATGTTGTCGCAAATGATAGAATTTCTTTCTTTCTCATCGCTGAATAACATCCCATTATATATAACATCTTGTTGTTGTCTGTTGTTTTTCATTATATATATGGATGGACTTTTTCCAGACAAAACTTATATTTATACATTTATATATTTAGGTCTATCTGGAGAGAAGCCCAGCTATTATTAATATAATGAGAATGGTCTGCATGACATCAGTGTAACCTGTGAACAATGGTGATTTCACTGTACTAGTCACTGAGGATGGTATATGCCGTTGAGTGAGCATGTGTACTGTGTGGCTGTAAATGACTGAGCACGTAGAGCAATGAATCTGCGTCAAATTTTTCATTAAGCTTGAATTTTCCTCCATGGAAACTATTTGGCTGATTCACAATCCTGCAACTACAGGCAACTGGTGATTGGCAGCTTCATCATGACAATGCACCAGCTCATACATCACATTCTGTGCAGTATTTTTCGGCAAAACATCAAATCACCCAGGTGATTCAGCCCCCTTCAGCCCAGATTTGGCATCCTGTAACTTTTAGCTTTTCCCCAAACTAAAATCACCTTTGAAAAGAAAGAGATTTCAGAGTATTAATGAGATTAAGGAAAATATGATGGGGTTGCTGAAGGCAATTGGGAGAACTGTGTGAGGTCCCAAGATGCCTACTTTAAAGGGGACTGAGGTGACATTATCCTATGTATGATGTTTCTTGTATCTTGTGTCTTCTAAAATAAATGTCTCTATTTTTCATAGTACACGGTTGGATACTCTCTGGAAAGGACTTGTATGTCTAATGTTCTTGTTGTTGTCTGTTGTTTTTCAAATACATTTGTCTCCATTTCCCCCTCTCCACTCCCCTTCCTCGTCCCACCCATACCAGCCCTAGATCTGATCCCTTTTGGCTTTGTCCGTGTGTCCTTTATACATGTTCTTTGACAACCTTTCCCCTACTTTTCCCATTATCCCTCTCCCTTCTCCCCTCTGATTACCATCTGTTCTTTATTTCAATGTCTCTGTTTATATTTTGTGTGCTTATTTGTTTTGTTCATTAGGTTTCTCTTGTAGGTGAGATCATATGGCATTTGTCTTCCACCAGCTGACTTATTTCATTTAGCATAATGCTCTCCAGGTCCATCCATGCTGTTGCAAAGGGCAGGAGCTCCTTCTTTCTTTCTTCTGCATAGTATTCCATTGTGTAAATATACCACAGATTTTCAATCCATTCATTTACAGACAGACATTTAGGGTGTTTCCAACACTGTCCTTAAATATTGGCATCCATTGTCTCCAGCCATGCCCTCATCCTCCTGTCTTCTGGATCTGCTTTCTGGGTGGTTGGTGAGGTTCGTGAATGATGCTCGGAGCCAAGCAGGCTGAAGATGTGCACTTGGGTGTGCACAACCATGATCAGACCTGGCCCACTGTGTGATGTACCGGCACAGCCCCTTCCTGCTGATAGGTTTCACTCCTCCAAGTAGTTGCATGTTGCCTCACATCTGTATTCATCTCTTTGCACCTTAAGAGCAAGCCTAGGTTAAGTCTGTCAGAAATGCCTTTTGACCCAAGGTTGCTAAAGTGTGCTTTGTTATGTTCTGTGATGAGTGGGAAGTGCAGATTTCAGAAAGCCAGACCTTTCTGTTTGAAAACATGAGAGGGACCTAAGACAAATGGATCACCCAGGGCAGGAATGACTCAGCGTTAATGTCTGACCCCATCTGTCCTCATCCATGTTCTCCACCTGGAATACCAGTGCATATTTGGCTCATGATCTTCTAGGCACATCCTGCTGTTCACTGTTTCTACACCGAGGTTGGGTGGCCTCCAAGATATTAGCAGTATTCCCAGGGCCCTATCTTCAGCATGTTGCAAGCCTCCAAGTGGAAGTTCCCATGAAAGCTCTGTTTGGATGACCTTTTCCACTGTTTAAAGGGGATACTGTACTGAAAGCTTTTGACTTCAAGCCTCACATAATAAAAAGAGTTTGTGGATTATGTTTTGTTCTTGAGAAGATTGTTTTTGTTTCCTTTTGTTTTTATTTTGGCTTTTCCTCTCTTTGCCTTTTCATGTAGATCAGATATTTGAAAGGGCAGGCCATGGCTAAAAGTGTAATGTGCAACTTGTTTATGCATTATTTTGGGGAAGCTTTTACCTTGGGTGGGGAATGGAATCATGGATTCACCAGGCCATGGTGGCAGCCTACTCCTTGCCCTTTTCCTCTGTTTCAGTATCTATTGTTTCTTCTTTCAAATTTGTGATCATGCTAACTTTGTCCATATAAAAGAATCCTCTTTATTTAAATAAAACAGTAAAAAAATTAGGAAAAGATATACTTACCATTAGTTTTTGTTGCTTTAATACTTCTATGATGTCTTTTCCTAAAATGATTTCAAATTATATTAACTTTTATGTTAATTTGTTTTTCCCTGGATGATATTATGTGTTGTGAGCTAGTTTATGTTCTTTGAAAAAGAAAGAAATCTCATCCAGGGTTATAACATCCAATAGCTGGTTAATAGTGCTCATCTGATAAGATCTCACTTTTTATCTTTTTTTATCCCTCAGATGTATAATTTCTTCACTCTTATGGTGACTTTAATAGAGTTTCAAAAAGAAGAATAAGCTTATAAACTTTTGCTCAAATCATCAGTAAGAGCCATTCAGGAACTTTAATATTCAATTAAGGAATGGATTTCATATTGTGTATTCTTATGCTAAATATATAGTATAAAATCTCACATTGGAATTATTATTTTTAATTACTTTATTGTTGTTCAATTACAGTTGTCTGCATCCTCTCCCCTCCCCTCCCACCACCCCCCTCCAAACCCACCTCCCTCCCCTGCCTCCATCCTCTCCCTTGGTTCTGTCCATGTGTCATTTACAGTGGTTCCTGAAAACCCTTCTCCCATATTCCCCTCCCTTCTCCCTTCTGGCTATTGTTAGATTGTTATTTCACATTGGAATTATTCTGTGATAATTTGTTCTACATGAATTAAGGCAATATGGTTGAAGAACAGAGTCACATTAAATTAATGTTTTAATTTATAGTATTATTTTTGCCAGTCTTGAATATAACTAATCTATCTTAACTCTATGCTCATAGCAAGAATTATTACATTAATCAAATTTATAACAATGTATACCTAAGAGTGAATATGGATCATCAACATGGATATTAAAATAGGTTTGATTTTTAAATATGTTCCTGCCATTTTTGATAGCTAAGATAAAAGACATTTAGGCACCATTAGTCTTATTATTGACTTTTTGATATTAACTACAGTCTAATATTGAAATTGTCAACCAATGTAGCCAAACAAATAAAAAATGTTTTTTTAAAGTTACTTAGATATGATTAGAATCTAAACAAATGCCCAAAGCTAACTGTAATGTTTTTCTTAGCACACAAAATGTTTCTTGTATGATCATAATGAATGTTCTATGATGATTTATTATAATTTTTTGACTTTTCAAAGGACTTCCTGCAGGCCTGCCTTTTGGGTTAATTATTCATGCTTGTACTTTTTTAATACTTTTTTTCTAATATCAAGATGTATGCACTCCATGACATATTGTTTTATTGACCTGTATTTTGTAAGATGACTTTCATATCATCTAAAAATAATGAATACATTTTTATTTCACTTTTCCAGGCTTACATTTGCCATTCATAACTCAAATAAGCTCCTTAGGGAAAACTTCCCTGTCTCTCTCAGTACCACGGTACTTGCTTTTTTCAAGTCCTTTCTTATACCCACATAAGTTCAGGAGCAATAATAAAGGTTTATTGTTTTAAGTTATTGAGTTTTAGGGCATTTTGCTATGCAACAGTAGTTAATTAATAGAGAATCTTATTCCATAAATGCATGTAGAATGTCTAATTAATTGATCAATTTTATTTCCATTGATTTAGAGAATTTTTACCAGAGTATTCATTATTAGAAAATATCTGTATTAATCCAACATATAACAATAGCATGAAAGAACTTTAAAAATGTCAAGTAGCTTATTAATATGAGCTTTAAATATGTTTTTGTATAAAACAAGTATGAAATATATGCAACTTTTAATATAGATTACACAATATGCAAATATAATAAGTGAACTTTAGTTACTAAAATGAATGATACGTGTGCCTGTGCGTGAATGTATCATTCACTTCCCTGAACAGTTAATAAAATATTTTTCTACTATGTACAATTATTGATAAAGGAAAGATGAATGTCTTATCACAACTCATAAAAAATGTTGTTACAATTAGTTAACTGTATACATGCCAATTAGGAAACAGAAGGTAAATTAATGGTGAAATAATTAAAGAAGACTTTACTTAAAAAAAGTACAATTTGTAAGAAGTTGAAAGAGGAGCACCAAGGTCAAGGATAGTTAGGTAATCTCAAACCTTAGTAGCAACTAAGCTGTCCATTGTTATGCCTTGTTGCACAGAGAAAGGGAGAAGTTATCAGTATCTGGATGTAGGAAGAAAGTTATGTCTAGTACAATGCTGTGGTGAGGAGGTGATCTTCTGTCACACAACAGAGGCAGCCTCAGATCTTCAAAGAGAGAAAACAAGAGGGTTAAATATAATGACCTCACACTCCTTAAATCATCACAAAGGATTACGTACTGAAAATTGATCATTAAGCCAGACCATAGGAACAGGTACATTTAACCTACAGAGATTGGCTTCCCAGGGCCAGACTATTCTGGGGACTGGTAGAGAATAGATCTGGTGAAGCAAACACAGGCGTAAGCAAAAAACAAGTATTTCTGTTGGTGGCAACTTTGTGAATCATCGTAAAAGGAAAGATGGTATATCGATATTTTACTTATCAACATTTCATTAGTCAAAATTCCATTATATCAAGTGTTAAATAAAATATTTATCATCAATAAAAAAAGAAAGACAGTTCATATAAGAAAATTATGGGGAGTAGAATTCTATTTAATCAGCTATATAACTCAAATCAATTAGTTTGGTCATGAAATACTAACTTGTGTTCATTCATATCCAATGCCTAGGTTTAAAATGAGTTTTTAATATTGAAGTTTAATATTCCTCCAATGATAAACACAAATTTCATTAAACATAAGCCATCAATAATTTCAAGTACATGATACTTTCATATTTAAGTTAATCCAAATGGATAATAAATTTACCAGATAAAAATGTTTGATTTGATTATTTCACCTATTCTCAGTTTTTATTTTTTTATAAAAGTTTATAGTTATTAAAGTCTCTGAAAGTGCCAGAAAGTAGATTTTATTCTTTTTTTTAAAAATATTTTATTTTTATTTATTTTTAGAGAGCGGGGAAGGGAGAGTAAAAGAGAGGGAGAGAAACATCAATGTGTGGTTGCCTCTCACGTGGCCCCCACTGGGGACCTGGCCCACAACCCAGACATGTGCCCTGACTGGGAATCAAACAGGCAACCCTTTGGTTCACAGTCCATGCTCAATCCACTGAGCCACATCAGCCAGGATTAGATTTCACTCTAATACTGATTTTTTAAAGCTTAATATGAGAATCTTTTCTTTTTTTATTTTTAAAAATTGTGGATACATTCTATTGTTTTGACTTCAAGTTCACTGATAGTTCATCTTGAAATGTCTAATTAGCTGTTACAATTTATTTATTTATTTATTTATTTTTAATTACTTTATTGTTGTTCAATTACAGTTGTCTGCATTTTCTCCCCTCCCCTCCCCGTAACCCCATCTAAACCCACCTCCCTCCTTTGCTTCCACGTTCCCCCTTGGTTTTGTCTATGTGTTCCTGAAAACCCTTTTCCCCACAGTCCCCTCCCCCACCCCTCTGGCTTTTTTTTATTTAAGATATCACATATTTCATTTTGTAGAAGTTACATAATGTCTTGTTTATATTTTTTATATTTTTTGATATCTTATTGTGATCATGTGTTCTCTATTGTTAAATTCAAGGAGTATAGTTATTGCAGCTGTTTTAATATCCTTGTCTGATAATTCTATGATCCTTTTCATTTAAGTCGGTTTCTGATGATTAATTTTTCTCCTCATGGTAAGTTGCATTTTTGTGACTTCTTTTTCCTGCACATTGGAAATTTTTTTAAATAAGAGCCCAAACATTTTGAGTTTTATTGTTTTTAGGAGATAGAAATTTTATTTTGTTTTTATATTTTTGCTTTCTTTTTTAAATTACATTTATGGAGGTTAATATATATGGTTAATATAGGTCAATATGTAGATTAATAAAATTACATAGGTTTCAAATGTACAATTCTGTAATACATCATCTTTATATTGCATTGTGTTTAAATAATGCTGGATATTATTGTTCTGAGACACACTTAGAATTATTCAGAATCAATGTAATCTCTTGAAGCTTACCTTTAAACATGGTTAGAACATGTCCAGAACTTATGCATGTTTGGCCTCACTTTTTTTCTTAAGATTTTATTTATTTTATTTTTAGACATAGGGGAGAGAGAGAAACATCAATGTGTGGTTGCCTCTCATGTGCCCCCAACCAGGGGCCCAGCCTGCAGCACAGGCATGTGCCCTGACTGGGAATCGAACCAGAAACCATTTGGTTCACAGGCCGTGCTCAATTCACAGAGGCATACCAGCCAGGGTTGGTCCCACTTTTGAGGTAATGCCATTCTCAGACTGTGATGATAAATTATTCCATGGGCTTTCTACTGTTTAGTTACTGAGTCAATGACAGAGCTTCCTGTTGGTTCCTGTTCTTTAGGAAACATCATTCTGTGTTGATTATTATCTGGTAAGTGAAAAACATTGTTTTATATGTTTTATACAGTGTTTTAATTTTCAGGTGGTGTGGGTTATATACAGTTCTGTTACTCCATTCTGCCTATAACAAGAGTTCTAGTAAGTTTTTTTATTTCATTTATTTTTTATTGTTGTACAATTACACTTGTCTCCACTTTCCCCCCATTACTCTTTACCACCCTGCTCACCCCCGCCTCAAATATTCAATCTCTCCCGCAGGTTTTCTTTGTCCACGGGTCCTTTATACATGTTCCCTGATGACCTTTCCCCTTCTTTGCCCCATTATCTCCCTCCCCTATCCCCTCTGGTTACTGTCAGTTTGTTCTTTATTTCCATGTCTCTGGTTCTATTTTGCTCTCTTGTTTTGTTGATTAGGTTCCACTTATAAGTGAGATTACATAGTATTTACCTTTCATCACTTGGTTTATTTCACTTAGCATAATGCTCTCCAGTTCCATCCATGCTGTTGCAAAGGGTAGGAGCTCCTGCTGCATAGTATTCCATGTACCATAGTTTATTGATCCATTCATTTACTGATGGCATTTAGGCCTGTTTCCAGCACTTGGGTATTGTAAATTGCACTGCTATGATCATTGTGGTGCATAGGTTCTTTTGAATTGGTGTTTCAGGATTCTTAGGGTATACTCTCAGCAGTGAAATTGCCAGGTGAAAAGGCAGTTCCATTTTTAGTTTTCTGAGGAAATTCCATATTGCTTTCCATAGTGACTTCACCAGTCTGCATTCCCATCAACAGTGCACTAGGGTTCCCTTTTCTCCAAAGCCTTGCCAGCACTTGTTGTCTTTTGATTTCCTTATGATAATCATTCTGACCTGTGTGAAGTGGTATCTCATTGTGGTTTATATCTGCATCTCTCTAATAGCTAGTGACACTGAGCATCCTTTCATATGTCTCTGGGCCCTCTGTATATCCTTATAGAAGTACCTGTTCAAGTCCTTTGCCCATTTTTTAATTGGATTGTTTGTCTTCCTGGTGTGGAATCCTGGGAGTTCTTTGTATATTTTGGAGATCAAATCCTTGCCCAAGGTATCATTGGCAAATATATTTTCCCATACAATTGAATCCCTTTTAAACGCATCAAAATGTATAAGGGTCTTCAATCAAACAAAAATGAAAGTGAGTGAACGACTAAATATAATTTCTTTAAAAAATGAAACTTATGTCTGGCTGGTGTAGCTCAGTGGATTGAGCGTGGGCTGCAAACCAAAGGGTCGCTTGATTCAATTCCTAGTCAGGGCACATGCCTGGGTTGTGGGCCAGGTCCCCAGTGGGGACCATGGGAGAGGCAACCACTCATTGATGTTTCTCTCCCTCTCTTTCTCCTTTCGTTCCCCTCTCTTTGAAATTAAATAAATAAAATCTTTAAAAAAATAAAAATAAATATAAAAAATGAAACTTATGATTTAAGTTAATAAGAATGCAAAAAATCAGAAATATTAAAATATGATTTTTAAAATTTAGTTTTTCTTCAAGACATCTTTAAATATGTAAAATAAGAGTGACAGAGAATCTTTGCTGATCATATTCAGCATATTAAATTTAATTTAGCCCTGGCCAGGTGGCTCAGTTGGTTGGAGCATCATCCTGTACACCAAATTTAATTCACCACAGAAATCGGTAAGATTTCTATTAAATATTAAGGAGAACTATCAAGGGACTAGTGAAAGTCCAGCATAATAGATAAATTATCTGGTTGATACATATTTCAAAATAGAGTGTTGTCAAAATATTAAATAGCTGAGACTATGTGAAAAGGTAAGGACATAATTTTAAAATTTTCTTTGGAACAGTATTTCCTTGAGAAATATCATATCAATATAGAAAAATATATGTTTTCTGAGAAATATATGTACTCTAATGAAATTATACAATCCTGGAGCTCATGAAGTTTTTTTTATAATTTTTTAAAAATATTTCTATCTACATATTTATTTTTAGAAAGAGGGAAGGAAGGAGAAAGAGAAGGAGAGAAATCTCAATGTGCGGTTGCCTCTCACTCACCCGCTACTGGGGACCTGGCCTACAATCCAGGCATGTGCCCTGATTGGAAATCAAACCTGCAACCCTTTGGTTCATAGGCCCGTGCTCAATCCAGTGAGCTACACAATCCAGGGCTGAAGTTATTTTTTTAAAAGCTCTTTGGAATAGTATTGACTCCAAAGTTGCCTAATGAAATAAAAATAGCTGCTCTTATTATTTTAGGTCACGATGGCCCAATTACTATTTCATATGCATGTTATTTAAAAATCCATGAGGATAAATACATTTTATTAAGATTTTAATAATTTTCTAATGTATTATTACATATTAAATTAGTAACAGTGCCATCAATAATAAAAATTGGACTTTGATTCTGCGCTCATTCAGTATTATTATCCCTGCCACCTTCAGGTTAATTTGAATCTATACTATTTTCTAAACATTAAGTTAGACTAAAAAAGAGATATTGTTATAGAAGATAAATTTTGCTAAATCTGAAGTTTCGCATTATTAAATTAACATTTTTAAGCATGAAATTAAAGTAATTTGTATATTTTCCTATGTTTAACATATTGTGTTTAAATTTAATTGAATTATGAAAATTCAAATGGTTTATTGATCCACAAAGAACATTTAACATTTTGTAATTCTTTTTATAACAGTCACATGAAATAGCTCAGTTTTATCACTTATAAATTTCATATTTTGATCTGAATAGAAATATCTGAAACAAGAATAATATAAGCGGTGTTCAAAAAGAAATACAGAGAAGCTTGTCATATATAAGAGCTGATGGGGAACGATTTTGTTCCACTCCTGAGACCTTCTCAGGACTCTATGTGATAAAATGTGGATACAGTTCCATTTTTTAGGTGATTTCACATTCTCTGTAGTTCCCACAATTAATTATGTATGGAAACTTAGGTTCAATTTTTTTTACTTACTGATTATAACAAGCAGACTAATGCTCACCACTCAATGGCCCCATCATAAGCCTCAAAACTTGTGAATATATTACATATGTGGGAAAAGGGGCTTTGCAGATAAACTAAATGAAATAGTGTACCATGAAATAGAAAGGTTATCCTGGATGATCTAAGTGGACCCAATGGAATCACAATTGTCCTGAGAAGAGGCTCAGAGTGAGGGAGGACTCTGATGATGGAGCTGAGTTCAAAGACAAATGGAGGTTTGGAGATGCTGTACTGATGACTTTGAAGATGAAGGAAGGGTCTCAAGGCAATGAATGCAAAGGGACCCTCGAAGCTGGAAAAGGCAAGGAACTATATTACCCCTAATACATACGGAGCATTCAGGACCGCAGCCCTGCCATTCATTATCTTGATTTTAGGACTTCAGAAATGTAAGATAATAAATTTGTGTTTTCAAGCCAACAATGTGGTGATATGTTACTGCAGCAGTAGGAAACTAATAAATATTTTGTTATAATAAATTAAGTTCCTCTGTAACAAATATTTAAAAATATAGAGGTTGTTTAAGGATTGATTGATGGGTAGAAAATAGAAGCATTTTGAGAAGCATGATTTAAAAAGTCTAGGTTGCCCTGAACTCTTAGAAAAAATAGAAATATTATTGACTGTTAGTGATGACTCAAAAGAAACTAAGGACAATGGCAGACAAGACCTTTATACTGTTAGAAAATATGCAAATTATCACAGACTGTTGGCGAAAATCTGAAAGGTGAAAAGGCTGCTGGTGAAAAGTAAAGGAATGAAGACCATGCCATTGAAAACTAGATCAAAGAGCATGATTTCTATAAAGTGGCAGAAGGCTCAGTAGAATTTTGTCCTGCAACAATGTGGAAAACAGAATTGTAGGTGATAAACTTGAATATTCAGCTGATGAAATTTCCAAACAGAGAGTTGAAGGTGTGTCCTTCAGGCTGCTTATAGTAAAATGTGAGAAAAGAGATAAATGGAGAGAACTATGAAGCAAAAAAAAAGGAACCAGGACATGATGATTTGGGAAATTCTCAGTCTATCCAGAATATACAAAAGTGAGTAAAAGTAGGAAAATTCACTGTAGGAAAGCATGATCTAGGAAGAGACCCATGGTTTTGGTAGACAACCTTTTGCTAGTGCTTTGAATGAAATAAAGGTCCATACCATGCAGTCGCACGAAGGGTTTTTTTTTTAAGGGATTAGGCATCTGACTCGTGGATATCCTGAGCCCTCTCATCATGCAAATAGGAATGTAATTACCTAATACCTGTAAGGAATTTCTTGCATAATTTAGTTTATCTCCAGAACACATATGACACTGAAGTGGCCGCTATTAGTTTAAAAAGTTACAATATATTCATATTATGAGATGCTTTTATATTTGAAAATTGCTTTAAAAGTGTGTAGTAATAGAATAATTGTATATTACATGAATTTACATAGGACAAATGTGCCTAATATACAATACACTTCAATAAGGTACTTATGTGGGTAAAATTTAATATTATAAATTATTATGGAATTCAGATAGATGAAATCAATGTGAGACCTCTACTGTGTTAGGTTTCTAGTCTTGTACCTTCTGAGAATTTGATAGTCACTTCCTAGGGGACTTTTTTGCATACTGTTCTTTCACTTGTCAGTTTACTCAATATCAATTTATCCTCTTTTCTCTTGACACACGAGACTCAGCAGATTAAGGAAAAGTACCAACCAGTAGGATCATCCAAGAAAGGGGGAAAAAAAGAGACAGTTATCATCCTAGTTTTTTTCCAGTCTTCTATTTCCTATAGGTAAATGTTTTCTCTACAGAAAGCTACCTACTTCTCACTTCCAGGTTGCACCTTTGTACCTCTAGGTGGGCAGTCAGGAAGCCACCTACATTGACCCTACCAGTGTTCTTTCATCCTAATGCAGGAAGTGTGCTTCCATGGCCTAAAAAATATGCCCAAGATTTTTGTCTGTATCAGAAATTTTCCTCCCTTGAACTTGTCCATTTCTTCTACCTGATTTTGCTTTTACTTATTTAACTGCTTCTGAAAAGTAGTCTACATTATATATAATATTTAATCGGTTTGATTTATCAATATTCTGCACAATGCAATTTATCATATGAATCCATCAAACTCTATTTTATTACATTTCTCTGTTGTTGTGCTAAATTGAACCCCTCTGCTCTACATTTATATGTTGAAATCCAATCCCATGTTACCTCAGAATGCGACTGTATTTGGAGACAAGATCTTTAAAGGGGGAATTAATTTAAATAAGTTCATTAGGATGGGCCCTAACTTAATATGACTGATTTCCTTATAAGAAGAAGAAATTAAGACACAGCCACATACTGAGGGAAGACAGTGAAAGTCACAGAGAGAAAATAGCCATCTATGAGCCAAGGAGAAAATTCTTGGAAAAATATCATTCCTGCCTATACCTCCATCTCAGCCCTCTGGACTCTAGAGCTGGGTGAAAATAAAGTTCTGTTGTTTAAGCCACAAGTGTGTGAGTAATTTGTAAGGGCAAGCCTAATAAACTAATACATACATTAATGATCAAAGTGGACAAATGTGCAATTTTTAATTTTTAAGTCACTTTAAATCTCTTTAGAGTTTTGAACTGATAATCATACCCTTCCTCATGAAAATCTCCTGTCTCTTGACCTTCACAATGATTAGGTAAATTGTGTATCTTGGGTAGAGGGATTTTCATCTTCTATCTTGCTTTAATTTTTAATAATACTACTTATCACTCAAAAAAAACACCAGTTTGGATGATATGTTCATTCAATGATAGCACAACCTCCTTTTTTTAATCTTTCTTTTCAGTCTCATCTTTCACAGGTTGATTTCCTCTCTTCTTTAACATTAATATTAGGATTATCAGGATTCTTCACTCTCATATTACATATTCAATATGTAAATATGCATATGTTTGTTTTAGTTGACATCTATATACCATTAAAAGGCTTGATGATTCTCAACACCTAGCATATTTTTCAATGGCAAGAATTAAATACACAAATCAGACATTGTTCTGAGTTTCAGGAAGGAATTTCAAATGCTACATTCCTAGCATCAAATCTCACCCTCAGACCTTCTCTTGATCTGGAACAGTATTGCACAGTGAAAGTTCCGTTCTCCCAGTTACGCACGTTTAAGCCTCGAAGATATTCTAGTTTCTTTTCTCTCACTTTCTTTATCTAACGAATCACTGAATTGTATGAATTTTTTAATAGTGTGGAATCTATCTCTTTTCCTACTTCTACTAATCAATTAATGTTTCATAAAATCCCTCCACATTATCGCAAGTCTTTTAATTAGTATCAATCTCCAGACTTCTCTTGCTCAGACATCTTAAGCACTTCTAATGTGTAACATTTATAAATCTTTAAACACTTAATTATTTAAAAAAATGTCTTCATGGAACACCCAAGCCCCTTCCTTTAAAAAAAAATCACTCTCTGAGGTTCTTCCTTTGTCCTAGTGTTTTTCCCTAAATTTTTATCAGTATTGCAGGGTTACTTACAGTTACTTAAATGGGCTATGTTGTCTTTCCATGGTTTTTTACATTTTAGTATACCAACAATTCATTTTTCATTCATTCTTCCACTAATTTTTATGAAACTATTAGCTGACATGTATTTGCATAAACACTGAAAAACCTTTCTTACTCTATCCCAATGAAACCCCTAATAATCTTCAAAATTTAGCTAAATTTTTAACACTTCCAGGAAAATATTCTTCTACTACAGTACCAATCTGTCTATATCTCCTGCAATCTTTGGCAAAGTACTTATCATAGTGGTTTGTGATTTTAATTTTTTTTCTTCTTTTTTAATTTTATTTATTTAGTTTTAGAGAGGGGAAGAGAGGGAACATCAATGTGTGGTTGCCTCTTGAGCTCCCCCTGCTAGGGACCTGGCCCACAACCCAGGAACATGCTCTAGACTGGGAATCGAACTGGCGACCCTTTGGTTAGCAGGCCGTAACTCAATCCACTGAGCCACTCCAGCCAGGGCTTTTTTGTTTCTTACTTAGTTTGAAATTATGAAAACTAAATGCAGTTCTAACTCTTGAGCTAGTTATATAATGAGCTTAAGACAGTCAAACACCATCAGCAAACATTATGTAAAAGATTTTTAAACAAAAATTTGTGTACTGATTAATTTTATATAATCATATTGCAGTCTTTTTAAATATTTACTGTGTTTTCAGAAATAATGCAGTACTCAATACTTACATACCTAACCCATCACCAGTATAATCCCCTGGTTGGAGATAGAAATTGATAATTTGTTTTAAATTAACTAAGACCTCTATCTTCCCTTGCATGGCTTTATACCAATATAGAGCACATTTAATTATTTGTTGGCACATCAATGTGATGATCATGACTTCGGTCATAGAATTTTCTTATAATTTATTTTTTCTGCCATGATAACAATATTAAATTAATTTTAGATTAATCATTTAAAATGCTTAATTATGCCACTTTTGAAATTGCCACTTATGTAAAATACCATAGTTTAATAGTTCTGTAGTGGACACGAATATTGAAGAAAACTCTCTGTCTAGGGTTGTGCTGTTATCTATGTTATATTCTAAAGGGATCTTTTCCTGGCTAATAACTATAAAATCACATTTTAGGAGAAGCACATGCCAAAATAATATTCTTTCAAAATATCCCTCCTTGGCCACAAAATTCTGAAAAATAACATTTTTTAAAACTTGGCTCATAATGGCAGCTCTCCACAAAAAGCCAATTATTCTGGAATATGCTGGTACTAAAATGAATCACAAATGCTCCTCACTCACTGGAGTCTCATGAAGCACTTTCAAGACAAAAATGCAGTTTTGTTGAAATAACAGATGGATTAAATGGCCCCCCTGAACCCCATTTAACAAATATTGTGGTTACCGTCCTGCTTGTGATGTTGTTTTGCTCTGCAAAGCTTTTCTTAAAATCTGCCGAGTGTTTGGAATCAAAATGGTTGGCTTTATTAAAGTAGAAATATGGAATCATGGCTATCAGATAAATTTAGACCAAAAATTGATTCACAGATGACAACACTTAAGAAAAACTATCTGAAACTGTCAAGTAAAACAACATAATTTCATTCTCTTTTGTTTGGTTCTATTTTGACCGTTTCTACCTCTTCGGTTCTGGGTTGCACTGCTCATGCCAATTGTTATGTTGTTTATTGAGGTTAGGCTGTATTTCTTTATAGACACTTTACAAATAATGTTACCTTGTTTTTCATAATCATCTATTAATAGGCACTTCTCTTTAATAAAATCATCCTTTAAATTTTAGCATTTTAAATATGCATTTAAAAACATATTTTTTTCCAGTTTTGATCCTCCTGTTTTTTTCTTTTTAATTTTTCTTAAACTCTTAATTTTGTAACAGAATTTTTAAAGAAAGTATGTGAGACAAGAAAGTAAACTGGTATGGGTGAAGATCTTCCCACTGTCTGGGTGCCTAATATATATTACTTCAATAAACACTTACATCAGTAAGGTTGATATTAGGCTCCTAGTTTGTATAAAGAAGATGAGGTTTAAATCTTGACTGTTTATACCATGGTAGAAGAAAGATTGAGGCTTCAAAATTGACTCTGGCTATCTCAAGGATCTCAATAAATACGTATTAAAATATGTAGGTTCTGGCCAAAATGGAGGCATATGTAGATATGTTTCACCTTCTCACGCAACCAATGGAAGGAAACAACCAATTTAAAAACAAAAAACAACCAGAACTGCTAAAAAATAAAACTGTATAGAAGTTTGACAACCAAGGAATTACAGAAGAAACATTCATTCAAACTGGTAGGAGGGGCAGAGACAGGCAGAAGGGGCAGAGAAGATACCTGGCAAGGTGACGGCTGTGGACCAGGAAGAATAACTGGGGAGAGACAGATCATGCAACCCAGGGTTCCAGCGTGGGGAAATAAAACCACAGGACCTCTGACTATAATGACCTGTGGGAGTTGTGGTGGTGGGAGAAACTGCCAGTCTATTGAAATTGGGGTGAGAGTTGTGAAAACAGTGTTGTTTCTTCTCTGACCCCTCCCCCACATACAGCACCAAAAGGCATCAAAGTGGGTTCTCCACCCCTTGTGAATAACTAAGGCTTAGTTATAACACAGGTCAAAACACAGGTCAAAAGAAAAAAAAAGCAACAACAACAACTAAACAACAAGGAGCTAGCCAACCTATCATTTGTGGAGTTTAAAACACTGGTAATCAAGATGATCACAGATATGATTGAGGATGGATATAAAATAAAGGAAGACGTGAAGGGTATACAAAGTGAAATAAAGAAAAACATATAGGGAACCAACAGTAAAGGGAAGTACATCAGGATTCAAATTATGATTTGAAACAAAAGGAAGAAGGAAACATTCAACCAGAACAGAAGGAAGAAACAAGAAATCAAAACAATGAGGAGAGGTTTAGGAACCTACGGGACAACTTTAAACATTCCAACATCTGAATCATAGGGCTGCCAGATGGAGAAGAGGAAGAGCAAGAAATCGAAAACTTACTTGGAAAAATAATGAAGGAAAACTTCCCCAGTCTGGTGAAGGAAATAGACATACAAGTCCAGGAAGTTCAACAAATCCCAAATGAGTTGGACCCAAAAAGGAAGACACAAAGACACATCATAATTAAATTGCCAAAGATAAAAGATAAGGAGAGAATCTTAAAAGCAGCAAGAGAATAGCAGAGAGTTACCTACAAAGGAGTTCCCCAAAATTTATCAGCTGATTTCTCAAAAGAAACGTTTCAGGCAAGAAGGGGCTTGAAAGAAGTATTTAAAGTCATGAAAGGCAAGGACCTATATCCAAGATTACTCTTTCCAGCAGAGCTATCATTTAGAATGGAAGGGCAGATGAAGTACTTCCCAGATAAGGTCAAGTTAAAGGATTTCATCATCACCAAGTCCTTATTATTTGAAATGTTAAAGGGACTTATCTAAGAAAAAGAAGATCAAAACTATGAACAGTAAAATGACAATAAATTCACAACTATCAACTACTGAACCTAAAAACAAACAACAAACAAACAAACAACAACAACAAAAAAAACTAAGCAGACAACTAGAACAATAACAGAATCACAGAAATGGAGATCACATGGAGGGTTATTAGTGAGAAGGAGGAGGGGAAGAATGGGATAAAAGGTACAGGGAATAAGAAGCATAATTGGTAGGTGCAAAGTAGACGGGGAGATTAAGAATAGTATAGGAAATGGAGAAACCAAAGAACTTATATTTATGGCCCATGGACATGAACTAAGGAGGGAGGGTATTGGGGGTACTGGAGATACTGGGTGGAGGGGGGGAAAAGGGAGAAAAAAGAACAGGACAACTGTAATAACATATGCTTAAAACACTTGTAATGGTTACTTAAATATAAGTAATTTGCAAGCCTCCTCTTTAAAACTAGAAAGTAAAAAAAATTATGGTCCCTTGACTGAATTTGATATTCAAAAGGTTTTATAACTAAAAGGCTCACTAAAATGTTAGTTGCCTACTTTTAAAATAAGAAAATGTCTCATTTACTTTCCAGGCTCTGGCTTATCTTTAGAGTAAAATAGGGCTGCACAAGGCCACAATCGAGGCAAGCCCTGTGAACACAAATGCGGTCCCTAATATGTCTCATTCCGCATCCACTTGTGCAATTTGCTTATTTTTTTTTTCATGTTTCTAAGTACACCTTCGAGTTTTCTACCCTTGTATAAACATTCCTTGCTTCCTCCTGAAATCATTTGCCTCACTGCCACCAGATGGCAGGTGATGTTTACTTCACTGATTGGAATTAGGGAGAGAAATTGCATCAAGTTGGTGACCCTTAAGTTTAAATGCAAATCAGGATGACCCAGTCTAGCAGCTGTTTGGCTTCATCTTTATATTCAAGGTTGAAGTACATAACTTTTCAAGGCAGATCATTCTAATTTTGTTTGTTCTGTGGTCATAATCTCAAATGCTTTGTTACAGCCAGAGAAAGAAAGAATTGGATTTAAAAAAATGAAAAAGAATAAAACAGAAATAGAGAAAGACTTAACCTAGCATTCAAAGACTTTTCATATCTATAGTTGCCTCAAAGACCACATTCTCTGCTTTCTGGGGGTTTCATGGTTTGACCCTCATGCAGTTTAATTTTACTTGAATTAAATGTTTTTGTCCTTTGCAAACAAAAATTGCTTTCAAGTATAGACAAAAATAAGGGGAGGGAGAAATAGTGCCTACAGTTGCCTAAGTTGAGGACTGTTTAACATATGCGAAACACTGCATGAGGAGGGCAAAGGGGAAAACTTGGGACAACTGTAATACAATAACGATAAGAAAAGAAGGGATATGTCAGTTGTGGCATTATAGCTCAGTGAATGACACACGATGAATGACTGTTAAAAGTCCTTCCAGAATGGGCTATTTCACAAGGGCTTGTATCAGCCCAAAATAAATGCATGCCATTTTTTCACTATGTCCTCAAAGTTAGCATCTCTTTACAAACCAACGTGTTATCAGTGGCTTGAAGTGCCACTGGGTTGTCCCTGTTTAGTGTATTTGCCGCAGCTGTGAAAAATGTCAAGTCCAAATGCCACACAGGATCTATACAGCGCCTCAGCAGAAGAGATGGTAAAATGCCTGTACCTGAACACATGGGAACTGAAGTCACACTGTCTCCTGAGTCACAGGAACCATGTTTTTGAACCTCTGTCTTGGCACCAGGCTCATTTCACCACATACCAGAGTTATCTGTGTGCCCCTTATTCCGGACTACTCACCTAAAAGAACTAACACCATGCATGCTTGCTGAAATTAACAAGTCAGAGGCAAGAGATATTTACATTATCTCCTTATTGGCAACAAAAGGCATTTCTGCTGACTTGAAAAAAGTAATGCAAGGAACAAACGCAAACAAACAAGAAAAAAACACTCACTATATTACCAGAAAAATCCCGGTTCCCACTAGTATTTTCATTTTAACATTTATATCACTATTTTGGTTTTCAGTTATAATCCATTTTTAAAAAGCTGAGTCTGTTATTTATTCTGTTCTAGTGCCAGTTTTTACAAACTTAACAATAAAAACATTATGAATATTTTTTCAATTTCATTAAATATTCTTCAAAAATATCAAAAAATCTAGAATCTTTCATATTGATTCTCATATTTCTACACTTAAAATTATATATCTTTAATAGGCTGAAAACTTTAAACTGCTTATGAAAAGACAAAATGTAAACACATTATACTGGATTATTTTTATCAGGCACATAATATGTATTCAAAATTATATTGAAGGATTAATATAATTATAAATGTACTGTGGAATAAAGTCTTGGGAAACAAAATTATGTTGTTTAGTTAATTACCTTTCCAATTAAAATTATAAATTTATTTTTCTCTTAGTTATACATGAAATATGTCTCTCATGATCAAATGACAGTAATAATTCTTAATAATATTAGGAAATATAATTCATGCTATTAATCCTAGCTTCTTTGTTATTTAAAATACTTAACTTACTTTTCTTCTTGAGAGTACTTCTGTCAGACTGAGTCCATTTATCTAAATTAAATTTAATTCACTCGTAATATTCTTGCCTCTAAAAATTCCTCTTAAGATATGTACTCAGATTACTCTTCCTGGGAGAAGTTACAGATCCAATCTTATAAATTTAAACTTGAAATTGGTATCAAGCTGCCCAGTCATATTTGAGATAGTCCATTTGAGAAATTTAATATTTAATTTATAACCATTAATGTTTTAGAAATATTGTGTCAGTGACAAAAGTACAAAATAGGTAAAATATAAAAGGAGATTTATATCTTTATTCTTTGTATGAGCACATAGTGAGCAACATAAATTTCTAAAATATTTCCCATTCATTTTGTTCTTCTGATGGCATGATACAACACCTGTGTGTTAGAAAGCTGGGTTAAGTTTACTGTTGAAACAGTGAACCTCTTCAACTTGATGGTTTAATTTACCTCAGGTCGTTAAGTACTTTCTAAATGATCAATGATTTATTGAATCACTATAATAGTTATATCAAGATCTGTATTTGAAAATAAAATTGGTTTTTAAAAATTTATTCCCAAATGCTAAAATGGGATACATTTACATGCTATCCTAACTCTAGAAACCTCATAAAACTCACATTGTAACAAAACCTTAAAAGGTTCACTCTTAAACAGTTCTCTATAAATCATTTATTACACCATGAAAGGCTAATAACTTATGTGGCAGAGAGAGTTGTATGCTACTCAATATAAAAGAAAGACATCCCAAGGAAATAAAACTGCCTCCCTTTAAAAAATAACAGCTAAAGCTTGTGAACTTCTGTATCCTTGAGCTGTTCGAAGCTCTTCATCTGTATAATTAACTCATTTAATTCTTAGAACTCAATGAATTAGCTACTATTCTTTTTTTAAGATTTTATTTATTTATTTATTTATTTATTATTTATTTATTTATTTATTTATTTATTTTTAGAGAGAGCGTAAGGGAAGGGGAAAGAGAGGGAGAGAAAAATCAGTGTGTGGTTGTCTCTGGTGCATCCCCTACTGAGGACCTGGCTTGAAAGCCAGGCATGTGGCCTGACTGGGAATCAAACCGATGACCCATTGGTTCTCAGGCCAGTGCTCAAGCCACTAAGCCACACCAGCCAGAGCTGAATTAGTTACTATTCTTGTCTTCATTTCACAGGGGATAAAACAGACTAGCAGCACTAGAATTTCTCAACTAGTAATAGCATAGCTATAACATACACCTGGTAGTATCATTCCAGAATCTGTAGTTTAATCTGTAAAGATAATGCTGTACTTAAGATCTTTTTAAATAATTGAAAACAAATATTCTTAAAAGTAAATAGAAATGATGTAATAAATATCAACCCCAAACCAAAATTTCTGTAATCCTCCACTCTGATGCAAAAACTCAATGAAAAAGAAAAAAGAAAAATTAAATTATGTGGTTAAGGAACAAGGCAGCAGTAAAATGAAGACAATAAAGCTAATTTAGACA
>PVJI01002219.1:122334-151911 GCA_004026765.1 Micronycteris hirsuta | reverse complement strand
CTGGCTGGTGTAGCTCAGTGGATTGAGCGCGGGCTGGGAACCAGACGGTCCCGGTTCGATTCCCAGTCAGGGCACATGCCTGGGTTGCAGGCCAGGTCCCCTGTGAGGGCCATGTGAGAGGCAACCATACATTGCTGTTTCTCTCCCTCTCTGTCTCCCTCCCTTCTCCTCTCTCTAAAAATAAATAAATAAAATCTTTGAAAAAAAAAAAGAAAACATCATTTCTACCCTCAATGAGCTTATAGTTTAGGTCAATGGGGAAGGGCTAAACATTACAATACAATATCACAATTACCTGAATGGAGGCATGCACGGAGAAGCGGGGAACATAGAGACGGGAGGAAGAGGAGTCAGGGAAATTTTCCTAGAACAGAGAAAAACTCCGTTGACTGTAAAAGCAGTAGTGGAAATCTGCCATACAGATAATAACAGAATGCTATTCCATAAAGAAGGGGAAAGCATGTTTCTTAAAAATCCTTTCCTGCCTTTTGTACTTTCACCAAGACGATACTTTGCACTCCCCTCTTTGTGCCCCACTATACCTACATATATGTTTATCATAGCAATCACCTACTGTGTTTATTTACACAGATATCTCCCCCATTAGAGCAAAAGCTCCCTGATGGCAAGGAAGATGATTTGTCTTTGTTTCTTTGATGAATGAATGGAAGAGCTCAATGCTTTTTTTGTTACATAAAATTCTTGAGTTTAGCCCTGGCTGGTGTAGCTCAGTGGATTGAGCGCAGGCTGGGAACCAAAGGGTCCCGGTTCGATTCCCAGTCAGGGCACATGCCTGGGTTGCGGGCCGGGTCCCTGTGAGGGCCATGTGAGAGGCAACCACACACTGAGGTTTCTCTCCCTCTCTGTCTCCATCCCTTCCCCTCTCTCTAAAAATAAATAAATAAAATCTTAAAAAAAATTCTTGAGTTTATTCTCAGATATTCCTGATAACTGAAACATGAGCAATCAAGTCAGGATCACCCTAATACATAACCAAAGGAACACATTTCAAGGACGTATGTTTTATTACTGACTTTCAACTAAGAACAGAGTTTGTATCTTATCTTCAAATAGTTTTAGATGTACAGAAAAATTGAGCAGACACTACAGTTTCCCATATACCTCCTGTACCCAGTCCTATTATTAATATCTAACATCAGTATGACACATTTGTTACCTTAATGAACCAATTTCGATCATTATTATTAAACTATAGTCCATTCCCTTAGCTTTTACCAAATGTCCTTTTTCTGTTCTAGGACCTCAATCAAAATACCATGTTATATTTTAGATTCATGTCTTCTTAGGCATCTCGTAACAATGACAGAGTCTCAGCTTTTCCTTATTTTTGATGCTCTTGATAATTTGGGGGAGTAGTGGTCATATATATTCTAGAGCCCCCTATTTATATTTGTCTGATATTTACCTCATGATTAGATTGAGATTATGTGTTTTGGGAAGGACAGTCACATAGTTATAGTAACATTTTCATCATTTCATACCAAGGGTACATACTATCAATATGATTTATGACTGTTGATGTTGATACAGGACAGAGACAAGCTGTAAGAAAATGACTCTCTTTAAGCCTGATAATTTTCTTTGTTCTGAAGTTGGCTTTATGTGAAATTAATGAAGCTATTCTCTTTTCCTTCTGATTGGTGTTAGCATGGTATATGTTTCGCCTTCTATTGTAATCTATGTGTGTATTTATATTTACAGTTGGTTTCTTGTAAACAACATATATTTTAGTCTTGTTGTTTTAGCCACTCTGCTACTCACTGCCTTTCATTTGGTATCTTTACACCATTTATATTAATAGTAATTATGCAGCTCTAGCTGGTGTGCTCAGTGGATTGAGCACCAGACTGCAAACCAAAGGGTCGTTAGTTCAATTCCCAGTCAGGGCACGTGCCTGGGTTATGGGGCCAGGTTCCCAGTAGGGGGTGCACGAAAGGTAACCACACATTGATGTTTCTCTCCCTTTCTTTCTCCTTCCCTTCTCCTCTCTCTAAAAATAAATAAATGAAATATTTTAAAAAATAAAAGTAATTATCCAGAGAAACATTGGCTTCTAAGACTCCTCAGTTTTATATACCCTAGTAGTAGTACAATATCAGAGCAGATTTAGAAGCTCACTGTGACCTAGGGATCACCTGCCTGTACGCAGTTATTTTACTTTTTAATCCCTCAAATCCAAAGAAAGGGCACAGAAGTTAAAACCATTATCTTTCTGCAGGAAAAGCTTTGTACTCCCCTGAGAGTAAAGATCACCTATTCCTTGAAAACGCAAAATAATAAATTTTTTATGAAATAAATAAAAGAGAAAAATGTGCTAGAAGTTCTGAATTATTTGGGGATTCAATTGATGGGGATCTTTTAGCCTGCAACTTCACAAAGTTTTCAAGGAATGTAACCTTAAGCATAGAGCTAGAACCTTTCTTGATGTCCACTTCACACTGGGCCCAAAGATGTATTTAAATATTCTAAAAGTGCCTCTGTAAAGACAGCCTAAGGGGTAGAGGCCTAGTTTGGTGCTCTTCCTATTCTGCTGGCACTTGCTCTTCCCCATTCAAAAATGCATGAAAGTTAAGGATTTGGAAACATTTCTGTAAATGAAAAAATAAAATAAAGCAAATGATGAAGTAACTAAATGGTAACATTAATTCCACCGTGGTAAGAAGGGATAGTAAGAACTAAGCAAAGATCTCTTTGTTTAAAACAAACAAAAAAACTAAAGAAAATAGAAAGCTCACAAATATCCTATCAGCTGAGGTGGAAAAAGTCTGATTCCCCCTGTGAGGCCCTGGCTTGAAGAACGGAGTCAAGAAAGAATGAATAATCTCTTCAAAGTCCCCTAGTGAGGTGGCCAAGAGCAGAGTCCTTTTCTCAACAGAGCTTTAATCAGATGCTTTCCTAACAGGTTTCCATGTGAGTAAGGACAGCCGCAGCCATTTTCCTGTCTAGTCAGCAATATCAAAACCTGTAACAAGCAGACTCCTCTCTTGCCTCACAGACTCAGCCATACTTGGTACTGCAGGGAGAAAAATAATCACTCTTTAGCGCATAAAGTCTCCTCAAGGCCATTCTGATGAGCTCGATTATGAGAAGAGTCCAGACTGAGAAAGAAAGTGTGCAATTTTTACGTAGTTGTCATGTTCAGAAACACTGTCACTGATAGCAACTGATGCTATATAACAAACAAAGAGGCCTGTGGTGGGCAAGCAAGAACTGGGGTGGGCAAAAGAAAACTAAGTGTGAACATAACAAACTAATGAGTTAGCAATTGCTCTCTCTTTAATGAGAACCCCAGTTTCTTCTTTAGCTACAGATACTCCATTTCTATCTCTCTCTCCTGTGTATATAACTTCCACACACATTTCTCCTGGTTGTGAAATTGTTTCATATTGACACAATTATATTTTCATTTGAATGAATGTTTATATAGCACACATGCTTACAACTAAAACTGAAGAAAAACAGAAAGAAATTTTTATCTATTTTCCAAACTTCTTTTGTCTACAGCAGAAATTATTAAAACTGTTTTATTATGATGCATGGCAAATTTCTCCAAAGGTTGTTGGCTAAACAAATATGCATGTCATCTTTACTTTACACTTATTGACACATCATATTACTTTGGAGAAGATAAAGAATTTATCTTTAGTACAAAGCCATTATTGCCATAATATTTCACAAGTGAATTGTCAATTTCCTCCATTATCATAAAATCCAAATTATCCCTGATGATCGCCCGAGTCAGAAGTAAAGACAGAATAAAAGGCACCATATTAAAGGAAAATTTAAAACGATTCATCATTGTCCCAGTTTGTTATTTTTAATATAAACAACTTTCGATAAAATATTTAGAATTATGTCCTTGTAATTTTTGTTTTTAAATAAAATGGGTCTTTACTGGGGAGGTACCAAATTTGTTTATTTGAAGGAATGGTACAAATGAGAGGTATAAGTGGATGATTTGGTACAAGTAATAGAAAAGGTGAAGGTAACTCTAACAAGCACGTACTGCTTGGGTGACCAGGGAAGTCACTCCCCTGGCTGTGGGAAGGCAGCCTAAGGCTGAGCTGTCTGTACCGCCTCCCAGAGCGTGCTTGTCAAAGAGACACTCTGTTGTGCCAGATCCAGGGGCCCTGAATCTGCACAAGCTGGTTACGTGGTCACCCAGTTCTTTGATGGGTTGCATCTGCTCGTTCAGGTAGTGAGCTCAATTAAGTCACACAAATGAGGGTCATTTTTTCCAGTGCCCAGTTTGTGCAAGTCCACCAGTGACTGACGCACACTTGTTTTCCAAGTATAATACACACTCCATTGCATTCAGCCCATTCTCCCAGTCATCATGGTCTGGTTTCTTGATATCCTGAAGGAAGATTCGGCCCCTTCATTGGTTCTGCAGCTTCGTCAGTTTCTCAGCATATTCCCTCTCCTCATGAGATTGGTGAAGAAATATTTGGCAAACTTCTTCAAAGCCAGATCATCGTGGTCAAAGTAGCAAGACATGAACAAGTAGACATAGGAATCTAGGGCTCCGGGTTGATCCAGCGGTTGCTGGCAGCCTCCGAGTCCTGGTGGTAGTTCTAGCGCACCTGTGAAGGGGGCATGGTTGTCAAAGCAGGAGGTGCTGGGACCTTGGTGGGGGCCTTGGGGTGGTCCGAGGGTGCTGTGAGGAGGTGACGAAGGGCTGAATCTGAACAGCCAGCTGGGACGGAGGACAAAAGCTGGTTCCATCCAAGCACTGTTGAAGAAGGAAACCACAGCAACTCTCAACAAAGACTATAAAAATGGGCCTTTAATATCTTAAGATTTCATATCCCTAAAAACCTTTCCTCCCAAAATATTTACATTTACTTTCTGCTCAAAGCATATTTTGTTCTATCTGATACAAAGTAAGTATTGTTAGTTAATAAGAGCTAATATTACTGAATCCCCATAATGTGCCAGGCACTGTTCTAACTGCTTTATATCCCAGGTGGCAAACACAAGGCCCGCAGGCCGAATCGGGCCTCCACCGTGTTTTATCCGCCCGGCACCTTGTTTCTACCCGGCGGCAGTGCCGAGCCCCTTGCCCCTACTTAAGGAGTAGTTACATTCATACAGTCCTAACATTACACTCGGCCCTTTGAAGGCAACCACGAGGCTGATGTGGCCCCCGATGAAAATGAGTTTGACACCCCTGCTTTATATAATAATACTAACAATAATATTAGTAGATTAATAGTGTCAGATAACATTTAATGAGTGCTTACTATATGTCAAGCATTATTCTAAGTCAGCAATTTTCAACTGATATCTCGCAAGAATTTTTAAAACATGCAATACCTGTTTATTCAGGAGAAATAACCTCTTTTTCCCTTAAATTGTCAAATAAAAAAAATGACAACAGCCAACACAACAATAGCCACTCAGTGTAAATTAATAAAAAAGATACCAATTTTTTTTGTCAGATTGGCAATAAGTATATTTTTTGGTGTGCTACAGAATTTTAGTTACTAGTTTATATGTTCCATGACATGAAAAAAGTTGAAAACAGCTGTTCTAAGTGCTTGTATTCATTTAATTCCAACAACCCTATCACCATAAATAATTACAATTTTATAGATGAGGATATTGAAACACATCAAGATTAAGTAACTTATGACACCAAAAACATGAGTAACAACAAAAAAAGTTAAACTTCACTTCATCAAAATTAAATAACAATTTTGTTCTTCAAAGGACATCATCGAGAAAGTAAAAAGATGACCGACGATATGAGAGAAGTTATTTGCAAATCATATATATGATAAAGGACTTATATCTTGAATATATAAAGAACACAATTCAATAAGAAAAGACAACCCAATTAAAAAATGGGGAAAGGCCTTGAATAGACATTTCTCCAAGGAGGATATAAAAATGACATCATTATTCATCACAGAAATGCAAATCAAAACTAGAGTGAAACACTACTTAACACCTGCTAGAATGGCTAGAACCAAAAAGTCAGATAAAAAAACAAGTATTGACAAGGATGTAGAAAAATTAAAACCCTGAGACAGCTTTAGAGTACCATGTAAAACAGTGCAGTCACTTTGGAAAACAGCCTGGCAGTTGCTTGAATAATTAAATACAGAGTTACCATATGACCAAGCACTTCTACTCCTAGATATACATCTGAAGGAAACGAAAGCATCCGCCCACAGGAACACTTGTGCACCGGTGTTATAGCCATGTTATTCACAATAGCCACAAGATGGAAACCGCCCAAATGTGCATCTGCTAACAAATGGATACATTAAATCTATAGTTACATCTACACAACGGAATATTATTCTACCATAAAAAGGAATAAGGTTCTTATTCATACTAAAACATGAATGAGTCTTAAAAATATTATGCTAGCCCTGGCTGGTGTAGCTCAGTGGAATGAGCGCTGGCTACGAACCAAAGGGTCGCCAGTTCAATTCCCAGTCAGGGCACATGCCTGGGTTGCGGGCCAGGTCCTCAGTGAGGGCCATGTGAGAGGCAACCGCACATTGATGTTTCTGTCCCTCTCATTCTCCCTCCCTTCCCTTCTGTCTAAAAATAAATAAATGAAATCTTTAAAAAAAATAAAAAAACATATATTACACTAAATGAAAGAAGCCAGTCACAAAAGACCACATATAATATGATGCCATTCTCCCTGGCTGGTGTAGCTCAGTGGATTGAGCGTGGGCTGGGAACCAAGCGGTCCTGGTTCGATTCCCAGTCAGGGCACATGCCTGGGTTGCAGGCCAGGTCCCCATGAAGGCCATGTGAGCGGCAACCATACATTGCTGTTTCTCTCCCTCTCTTTCTCCCTCACTTCCCCTCTCTCTAAAAATAAATAAAAATAAAATCTTAAAAAAAAAAAAAAAAAAAATATGATGCCATTCATATGAAATATCCAGAACAGGGAAATCGACAGAGACAACAAGGAGATGAGTGGTTACTTAGGGCTGCGGGAAAGGGGGTGGAGGGCAGCGGGATGATAGCTAGTAGGTATGGGAGTTTCCTCTTGTGGCAAGAAAATTATTCTAAAATTGACAGCGGTGATGGTTGCACCGATCTGTGAACTGAATTGTGAACTTTAGATGGCTGGATTGTACGGTATGAATTATATTTCAAAAAAAGTAGTTTTTTTAAGATTAAGTAACTTGCTCAGGACTTCAAAGCTGGTAACTGACAAAACTGGAATTCAAACTCAGGTGGCCGGGCCTCTGAGTTCAAACTTTTTAACCACTATACCCTTAGCCTCTCGTGCATTTTCTTCTGCTTAATCTTTACAAAAACCCACAGAGGTGGCTACTGTTATTAAATGTCTGTTATACGTAAATGATAAATGAATATATAGACATGGTCTCTGCCTTCAGGGAACTTTTAATCTAGCATCGAAGAGACATGCATTGGAAAAAAAAACCTAAATATAATACAAGGCAAAATAAAACGGAATTTTAAATAGAGGTATGTAATGTTGCTGTAAGTGCAGAGATCACAGAAGCACTTGTTGTATAAAGCTGTTCATTCAAGAACATTAAAAAATCTTAGCCCATAAGCACTATCACTTTGAAGTGACCAAAAGGACTTAGAATAGCATTTTAGAATCTACTCAAAAACCTTCACTGCTTTCTTTCTGTCTCACCCACCCATCGTCACTTTGCCCACAGAATGAAATTCAAAATTCCTATCAACGACACTTAGGATCTGTCAGCATTGGGCTTTAAATGAACCCCCTAGGTTCATCAATGACTGCACACTAACACACACCCTATGTTCTAGCCATGTCTTCTCAGGCCTTATCCCTTCTGTCACGATTGTATTATGGAATGCTCATTCTCTTTTTTTTTTATTAAAAAGGCACTCTTTTTTTAAGATTTTATTTATTTACTTTTAGAGAGAGGGGAAGGAAAGGAGAGAGAGAGAGAAACAGCAATGTGTGGTTGCCCCTCCCATGGCCCCCACTGGGGACCTGGCCTGCAACCCAGGCATGTGCCCTGACTGGGAATCGAACCGATGACTCTTTGGTTTGCAGGCCCACACGCAATCCACTGAGCTACACCAGCCAGGGCAAAAAGGCACTCTTCATGGCTTAATTGAAGTTTCCCCCTATCCTCAAAGCTTGGTTTTAATCACCCCTTCCTCTATTCTCTATATCAGCTCTTCGTGTCATTATAAAACTTATTTCAACTTATTTTATTCCACGTTGCATTATACTTAGTTTTTCATGCAAGTGGTTCTTCTCTGACTCCCCTACATTACGTGCTCCCTAATGGCAGAGACCAAGTCTCATATATTCAGTCAACATGTCTAGTACTTTAAGCATCATAAATGTTTGATGACTAAATGCCTGCCAGTTCTCGATGGCAATTAGACAAATGTTTCCTCTCTTTCACCTGTTCTTATTTAGATGTTGTGTCACGAGCCTGTTATCGATTTCATTATAATCCCTCACTTGGAACAATTAGCTTATATATGGACTATGATGCCTCTGTACTGAGTGTCTTGAGGACTCTGAGTCTGTATTTGGCCTCTGTGTCTCTAATACTGTGTCTGGTACACATGAGGCCTATAGTAAACTGTTACTGAATGAACAAACAAGAAGAAACGTCTAGATTTCTCCTAGTGACAAAAAACATGCAAACATTACTATTATAGACATCATATCTGAACAATATAATGGACATAGCATACACTCATAGCTTAAAAGTTGCACAAGATCAGTACTTAACAGTGCAAATATTGGTTTGCCACCCTCATTTCCCTTAAATTGTATTGTCAATCTTTAGTTTCAGGACATTTGTCATCACAGTTGTTTCTTAAATAACTCAAGAGCCTGTTTATAACAGGGAATTAACATAAAAACACATTTAAATGTGTGTCATGTCAGAAAATAGAGCGTCACTATGAATGCTATAATTAAGGCTAAAAAGGCAGCTAGACTAAGCCCATAATTTTAAGGCTTTTATTTCCTCACAAAAAGATTTATGAAGGTAAAAGTTTTCATAGCTGTTCTCGGCCTAACTGTTCATTTATTTTAGAAGGTTTTGGGAAAATGTGTCACTCTTTGTAGTGAATTTAGCTTAAAATATATATTCTAGCCGCTCAGAAATTATTTATGTACTTTTCCCACTGCTAAATGATTCGAAATAATTTTTTTTAAATGTCAGGCTTGTCAAGTGTGCAATACTGAATGGTGATGTGTGACATTTCTATGATCAAGTGAGTTTGCTTTTCAAAATTGAAAAAAAATATTTGCAGAAATTTTCAATAGCATATTTAAAACAGTATGAATTATAAAGATTTCTGTTTCTCTACAAAAGAGACAAATCTGAGGTTTGCTCTATTCTCTGAAGCTGTAGACATTAAAGATTCTGGTAGAGAGACAGCAGGAGAGAGGGGAAATCACCTTTTTTTTTTTCAAGGAAATGTGCTGTTTTCAAACTTTTCTGGTTGGTGTCCGAAGAACATTTTCATGACAAAACCATTATTCTCCTTTTGAGGAGTCAAGAAGAAATAATACTCTATCTCAGTAATTAATCCACTTACGCCCCATTTATTTATTATTGTTGGTGTTGTTAAAAAACATGACATGAGATCTACCCCTTAAAGCTTTAAGTTAATACAGCATTATTCACTGAAAGTACAATGTTGTACAGTGTGTCTTTAGAATTTTCATTGTGCATGACTGACACTTTACACCCATTAAAAGAAACTCCCCATTTCCTCCTGTCCCCAGTTGCTAACCACCATTTTACCCTCTGCGTTGAGGAGTCTGATGACTTAAGACCCCTCACATAATGGAATCATGCAGTGTTTGTCCGTCTGCGACTGGCTTATTTCCCTGAATGTAATGTCCTCAAGCTTCATCCATGTTGTAGGATATGGCAGGATTTCCTCCCTTTTTAAGGCTGAATAATATTTCACTGTATGTATGTACCACGTTTCTTTATGTCTTCATCCATCAATGGACATTTAGGTGGTTTCAAACTCTTGGCTATGGTGAATAATGATGCAATGAATATGAGAGTGCAAATATCTCAGGATCTCAATTCAGCTTTCTTTGAATACCCAGAAATGGGATTGCTGGATAACAGCAGTTCTATTATTTTACCTCAGAACCTTCCAAAATCTTCCTGTAGCTGTATGATGTTCCTTTCTTTAAGTTTCCAAAATGCAGTCATTTTAAATAAAGATATCTTTTGAGTAATAAAGTGCATTTCATTCAGTCATGTGTCTATTTTAAACAGAAGAGATGATTTCAGTAACCAAACAAGATGTTGTTTAGCAGCTACTGTAATAGAAATAATTTGACATGTTTCTTTACCCATTCTCTGGTCTGCTGGCTAGAAATGGGGGGGAAACCTGAATTCAGTATTTCTCAGAAATTATACAGCATTACAGATTTATAAATAAATATCCAACTTCTTTGTTAACAGAGCTAATCAGCTTCTCTTTTTGGTTTTTATTATAAGTAATTAGCTCATAGAATAATTTTGCCTCCATTATTGAAAAGAACAGAATTTGTGTTCCAAACGAAAGATATGTGTTCCACCATTTAAAAGTGTATGGTCATGATTAACAATCTCTGTTTCTGATGTACAATACTTGTCTGTATGTCTTATTATAAAAACATAAAATATAACACTTTTTAAGATTTTATTTACTTATTTTTAGAGAGCAGGGAAGGGAGAAAGAGAGGGAGAGAAACATCAATGTGCCAGACAAACATTGATTGGTTTCCTCTCATGCGCGCCAACTGGGGATCTGGCCCACAACCCAGGCAGGTGCCCTGACTGGGAATCGAATAGATGACCTTTCAGTTTGCAGGCCTGCACTCAATCCACGGAGCCACACCAGCCAGGGCAAAATAACATATTTTTATGGTGAATTGAAAACATATATTTTATATTTTAAACCACAAAATCCACTTTGATGCCATTTCACTGGCACACCACATCACCTCTGTGTGCTGCTATAAAGTAGTTCTCTTTTCTTCAAACTTAAGCCTCCAGTATCTTATATTTTTTTGCTTAAATAAAGAGTGAATGCTTCCAAACTTCCCATTTCTTTAGTCTGTCAGGCACAATAACAGACTAAGGAAATCTTTTATTTCAAAAAGAAATATTTCTTTGTTAAAGATTCTGTGTGCTTTGGCAATGATTCTCATGGTGAAAACAAAGGCTGTCGGCGGCAATGCATTAATTTAGCGCCTATTTTGCTTTGATTACACTCGGGTAACTCAGACAGCAATAACAAGAGGTGATCCCAATATGAGCCTGTTGAACCTACTCAAGCAATTGATACGACGGTGAGTCAAAAACTGTCTTTTATTTAGATGTCTAACTAAATGCTAAGCACTTCATTTTTTAAGTGTATTTGATTGATTATGGTATTACAGTCATCCCATTTTTCTCCCCTTTATCCCCCTCTGCCTGGTACCCCCATTTTCCTCCAGCATTCTCCCCACTTAGTTCATGTCCATGGTTCATACATATTTCTTTGGATTCTCCATTTCCTATACTGTTCTTAACCTCCCTGTCTATTTTGTACCTACCATTTATGCTTCTTATTCCCTGTACATTTTCCTCCACTTTCCCTCTTCTCTCCCCGCTGATAACCCTCCATGTGGTCTCCATTTTTGTGATTCTGTTCCTGTTCTAGTTGTTTGCTTAGTTTGGTTTTGGGGGGTTGTTTGTTTTTTTAAGTTCAGTTGTTGATAGTTGTGAGTTTGTTATCATTTTACTGTTCATAGTTTTTTTAATAGGTCACAGGTGTTTTTATTTTTTTATTACTTTATCGTTGTTCAAGTACAGTTGTCTGCATTTTCTCCCCACCCCAGCCAAACCCACCTCCCTCCCTTGCTTTTGTTCATAGTTTTGATCTTCTTCTTCTTAGATAAGTCCTTTTAACATTTCATAGAATAAGGGCTTGGTGATGATGAACTCCACTCATCATCTTCATTCTTCTAACAACACAAGCAGATTTAATTCTTCTTAATTTAATTTAAGCAATCAATAAATATGGAGGACGTACTCCGTACATTGTCTACTGGTCATAGACACATAAACAGCAATCTCAGCTGTCAATGAACTTGACCTTTAGAAAATGATAAAGAACAAATGTCTAAACAGCTGCAATATAAGGCAAACCATACTAACTACTATTCGAGCGTTACTGAGTGCTAGAGGCGCTCACGGAGGAAAGAGAGGGCAACTGACTGCGGCATCCACAGCCACTTTATAATTTGGGTAGCTCTAAGAATAAGCCACATCTGGCTATAATTATACTTACATACTATATGAAATAAAGAAATATTTAATGCTTGTTTCCCTAAGTAGAATTTAAATTTCACAAGAGCCGTGACCTGTACCTAGCACGATTCCTACAACACAGTAGGCATTCAGTAATTGTTAAATAAATAATATGAGTTTAAAGGGCAAATAATCATTTTAAAGTTATATGACACATTCTAGTCACACTAGAAGGAATTCATGGAGCTTTACATAATTATTGTAGGAAACTTTCTTTAACAGAAACCATAAACTGGAAGGAGCATAAGCTCTAGAACCAGACTGTCTGGGTTTGAATCCTGACTCTCATTTAAAAGCTGCGTATCCTTAGAAGAATTATTTAATTTCTCTGTGCCTTGCTTTCCTCATCTGTAAAATGAGAATATTAATGGTACAGACCTATGTCTTCTGTAAGATGAATTAATAAAGGTATAACACTTATAACAGGGCCTGTCATATAGTAAGTACTCAATAAATGTCAACTCTTAGCATTACTGCTGCTGCTGCTGCTACTAACTACTACCCCTATTACTATGCATCATAAACTATCCTCGAGGGCCAAGAATCCAAAGATGAATAACATTGCTCTATATTTTTGCTGGGAAACAGACAAGAAAGTAAATGATTACAACAAATACTACCTGCTGTTTTCTTTTAATCACTGAAGAATAGAATATTTATATTGATCATTTTGACTAATATAATATTGCCATATATGCCATACACAGATCACAAACTGTCAAAGAGTTTTGCTCCAATAAACTGAACTTGATGCTAAAAATAAAGCTGCACAGTTTACTTCTTCTTTGACAATTCAAAAGCAAGCCTATATTTTGCAATGTTTCAGGGTCACAATTCAATGACCAATTACCAAGTACGTGAACATCTGTTAATAGACATTGGGGTTGGCCAAAACTAGAGAAAACCAAAATGAAATTTATATGAAGATAATCTGTTACAGGAATATGTTTAGAGTAAATCGAATAACTTATTTAAATAAATAATTGTTAAAATGCTAACATTATGTCTATTCATCTCAGGTATAACTAACTTAAATCTGAAATGAACTGAAACAAAATTGATTTAATAAATGACTATCACATTATTTTACGAAGTCAACTGTAAAAAGACTTCTGGGAGAAGGAGCTATGACTATTAAATTACATTTATTGAAATTATCATAAGTAAATGTAATTATTTGCCAAAAAGCCTTCTATACCAACTGATATTCCCTTACTCATTTTAGAAGAAATTAAACACTCTATACAGCATATGTGTGTATACATACATATGCATATATATTACATAATATGTGAGTAAAGATGTACATGCTCTTTATTCTTGCTCTTACTGAGAAACACCTAATACAGTTGCAGTGGATATATGTTTACTTAAAATTAATAAATGGAAATCTATCCCATTATTTGGCAAGAAATTAAGATTCTATTTAAGATTTTAGTGAGCTGAGTACATGAGTATATCTGTTTTCAATTATTCCTTCCAATAAAAGATTTTTAGCTATTCATCAGTAAATTTGGTCACAATGCCCTACCAATATCAGAGAAAAACACAAACTGTTCCTTGTGCTGAAGGAAAGCTAAAAATATTGACAGGAAAAAAAACACATCAAATTTAGAACATTTCCTTACAACACCAATTTCTCTGTTGATTTTTTATGGGAATGGGGTAGCAAGCACTGTGTTGCTTTTTGGATAAGAACATTGAAATAGCCAAAGGAGATGTGGGCTCAGGAGAAAATGAAGTGGTCTGTTTAATAACTCCACTTCATACCCTGGAACCTCTGGATCATTTGTAGGAATGGGATACTTTGATTGGATGCTACTGTGAGGGATCTTGGGAGCTTGGAACAGTGCCCCATTGTGTAAGAAAAACAGAGGAAAATATGCCAAAATAGAGAAAAGGTTTTAGTGCTAAGATAATCTACCTAGCTTTGCAAGTTCAGGCCTTTTCCACAATTCGCCATGGAAATTTACCAACTATATATTTTCATTTATTTTTTATTTTGAAATAATTTTAGATTCAGAGAAAAGTTGCAGAAATACTACATAGTTATATTTAGTTACTTCATTCACCTTGTTAACATCTTACATAGCCACAATAAAATCATCAAGACTACAAAATTGAGTTTGGTACACTGCTATTAGATAAACTAAACACTTTCGATTTCACCAGCTTTTCCATTAATACCATTGTATCTTTTTTTTTTTTTAAGGATTTTAATTACTGCCCTGGCTGGTGTGGCTCAGTGGATTGAGTGCTGGCCTGAAAACCAAAAGGTTGCCTTTTCAATTCCCAGTCAGGGCACATGCCTGTGTTACAGGCCAGGTCCCCAGTAGGGGGCGTGTGAGAGGCTTTATTTTTTTAGAGAGGGGAAGGGAGGGGGAAAGAGAGGGAGAGAAACATCAATGTGTGGTTGCCACTCACATGCCCTCAACTGGGCACCTGACCCACGACCCAGGCATGTGCCCTGACTGGGAATCGAACCGGGACCCTTTGGTTCCCAGCCTGCGCTCAATCCACTGAGCTACACCAGCCAGGGCTTCAACCCTACTTTTGATTCTACTCTTATTCAGAATGGATATTCTGAATAATACTGTTATGAACATTCTTATATATATTTCTTGATGGAAATGTACACATATTTCCTTAGGGTATTTATCTAAAAGTGAAAATCTTGAGCTACCTAAGTATGAACAAATTTAGTGTATACTACCAAACTATTTTCCAAAGATCTTGTACCAATCCAAGCACAATCAACAGAGTACTTAGTTGTTCCACATTCTTGCTAATACTGGATATTTTCCATCACTTTCATTTTAGTCATTCTGTTGTAAAATCTCATGGTGCCTTTAATTTTCATTTTCTTAATTGTTAATGAAGAGCACGTTTACATATTTTTATTGGTTATTTGAATGACTTCTTATGTGAAGTGTCAGTTTAAATACCTACTTCTTTTTTTCCTGGTAGAGAGAGGGGAAGGGAGGAAGAGAAACATTGATGCAAAAGAGAAACATCCATCAGTTGCCTCTCACACACACACCCCCCCGCAACCCAGGAATGTGCCCAAACTGGGAATTGAACTGGCAACCTGACACTTTGCAGGATGACGCCCAACCAACTGAGCCACACCAGTCAGGGATCACCTTTTAAAAAGAAAAAGAAAAAGAAAAAGAAAAAGAATTTATTAGGAAATCCAGGGCTGCATCTGCCTTCAGACATAGCTGGAACCAGGAATCAAGTGAATACATTAGAGCTTTTTGTGTTCATTTCTATTGAGTTGGCCAAAATTTCTGTTTAGTTTTTCAATAAAATAAAAGACACATTTTTCATTTTCACCAATAACTTTATTGATTTGAATATTTTGAGTATGTCAGCTATCTACCACTTGGCTTCTAGTGGGTACAGGCCAGGCTGCTGCTAAACATCTTCCGATGGGTAAGACAGCCCCACAGCAAAGAATTATTTGACCAAAATGTCAATAGTACCAAGAAACTTTGCAAACTACTTTTGACATATTCAGTCACAGCACCCTCTCCATACACTGCACAATTCTTTTTTTGCGTTTCAGTTGCACTTTTACCTTTCTTGAAATAATAAAGCATAATACACCAAAAATATGGTGTATATTCTTCCATCTTCAATATTAAGATGGCTGCACAAAAATTCACCCATTTTGATAAGTTTTTTTAAATTCATGCTGATATGACAGCTGTCACAATACAGTCTAACAAAATTATTTCAAATGAAGTTAAAGACAACCAAGTGCTACTAGAACCATGTTATGGAAAAAAATCCAAACTTTTTGGCCAGCCCAATAGTAATGCTTGCCTCGATTTCAATCTTTCTTTTCAAATATATTGATTTTAGGTGATAAATATCCTTCTTAGTATTGCCTTTTCTGTATTCTACAAGTTTTAGTTTATAATCTCAGTAATGGCTTCTTCTTTGGAACATTATTTATTCAGAAATTTCATCCATCGGGTGTTAATAATTCTCACATCTGGCAGGCGCACATGCAAGCGTTACTTGGGTGACATACCAACAGGTTTGCATTCGTGTTGGGAAGTCCCTCGTAGCACAATACTGCCCAAAGGCCTTGGTGCTGGTACGCTGGCTCCCACCCAGAAGGGGATGAGGGCAAGGGAACTTCAGGGAGAGGAGGAATCATAGCCGGGGCTTATGTGTCTAGGTGATGCACCTCAGCAGCACTGGAGGGAGTCTTGGAGTCAGAGCTCTGAAGGGCAGCAGTGACTGGGAGTCTTCATAGCCACAGGGTTTAATCTTATCTACAGCTAACAACTGTCCTGCAGTTCCACAGGGTATCCAAAGTAGGCAGACTCTAAATGGCTAAAACTCTGTTTATTTGGGGTATGTTTAAAACAACTGGATGAATAAAAAATTGAATTTGGTACCAGGAGGCATTTGGGCTAAGGGATCTCAGCCTGCTGTGTAGGAATAAACAGCCTAGGGGCCAATATACAGGGACCACCTTTGGCTCATTTTAACAAGTGAAAAAAGGGCATGCACACTACTTCAATGTATCATGTTGCCAGAACAGCTATGCTTTGCTTTATACCAATGAGCATCATGCTGAAATAGTTTATATGTCACATATACGGGGCTACTTCTTAAAAATTCATTTAAAGTCTAGTAGTAATTTCACAATGAGTGGTAACAGAGTGGTATGTAGCTGGAATACCAAGACCTGGTCTTCCTACATAAAACGTAAGATGTGTGAGGGGAAGGAAACTTGGACCTAGATCATCGGCATTACAATGCTTCATTTTAAATTTTTTTAAGATTTTGTTTATTTACTTTTAGAGAGAGGAGAACAGAGGGAGAAAAAGAGGGGAAGGAGGGAAACATCAATGTGTGAGAGATACATCTGTCTGCTGCCTCTAGCACGCCCCCAACTGGGACCAGGCCCTCAACTCAGGCATGTGCCCTGACTAGGAACTGAACCATCGACCTTTTGGTTCACAGGCCAATGCTAAATCCACTGAGTCACACCAGGCCAGGGCATGATGCTTCATTTTAAAGGTGAACAAGCTGAGTCAGAAAAAGACTAAATGAACTATTTACAATCACATAGCTAATTAGGGACAGAACCATGACTAGAATCTAGGTCTGTTGGTTCTTGGTCTAGTAGTCTTCCTACTATACTATAACCAGCCAAACCTATTAGTTGCATTGATAATTTTATAAATAGCCCTGCCTGGTATAGCTCAATGGACTGCATGTGAGCCTGAGAACCAAAGGGTCGTCAGTTTGATTCCCAGTCAGGCCACATGCCTGGGTTGCAGGCCTGGTCCCCAGTAGGGTGCATGCGAGAGGCAACCACACTTTGGTGTTTCTCTCCCTCTTTTTCTCCTTCCCTTCCCCCTCTCTAAAAATAAATAAATCTTTAAAAATAATAATTTTATAAACAGGTTCTACCAATTGTTTTGTTCCTATAATATTTATTCAGTTTAGCTACATTCCTCCTTTTATCTGTATCATACTTTACATTACAATGATGGAAGCAGAGTAAAAGTGTAAACAGATATAAAGCCAGGGTTACCATCTACCTGTTCATTCCTAAGCTCTGCCTGTCTGTGCTACACAATGGTAATAATGGGGATATAGTTGGTTAGTAGGCATACAGTTAATGCCGCATTGCTATGCTGAAATTTCATCACGACTAGCAGTTTTTCTTACTACATCAGTTGCATGAAAGTGTTATTTGAAAAGAGCAGCAGTGAACAGTTCTACCAATTTCAATACCTTCTTAGCAATGGGCGATCATTCCAGTGGTTGTTTTTATGAGTACGAACAAGTCTCTGCTTGCTCCCTAACAACTATAACCTCACAAGAAAGAGAGGGTATCTATGTGATAGGAGGGATCCCTGTTGCAGGCCGCTCTACACCCAATCCATGAGCACTGATTTGTGGAGGACCAGCCCACGCCCATTTCTTGGCACAGTCAGAATGGGTGGGACGCATCTGCACAGTGGAAGCGACCATGGGCAGTCCCTCCTGCAAGTCTCACTTTTTGCCGGCTTGCTTTCTCACTCCTGAGAGTTAGAACAATTCTAATGGCTTGTAAAACACAGGAAGCCAGACCATCCTGGCCATCCCCCCACATGAAAGGGTTAAGGAGAGGAATTAAGCCATTTAGCAAGCCAGCCACCAGAAGCCCTAACAAATGTAGTTAATGGTTAAGGATGCCTTTGCCTACGTGCCATTTCCTTTAAATCTCAAGGTACAAAGAGCAACCTCTGCATACATCTTTAACTCAGAGCGATCTAAGACTTTAAAAATATATGTTTAGCCATTAACTAGGACCTAAGTGTTTTGTAGTTTAATACTGTTTCCTGGCTAATAGATAGATTAGCAAACCTCCTTATCATAACATCCATTTGTTTAAGCCTAGGTGAAAATTAAAGTGTCCTGTAACTACTCCTTTTTCTGCTGTTAATAATTTGTAGTTTTTTCTACTGATTGTAAAAGGAAAACCTTTTAAAAATAAAGGAAACCTTTTGGAGGGAGTCAGTCTGGCCCTAGAGGCTGGCTGGCCTGGCCAGGTCCCTGAGGTCTGGCCGTTTCTCCTGCACCCCCCAAAGAGTGTCTGGAGTCGTCTCATTGAGCCTTACTGCCTCTCCTTCGGGGACCGGAGAAGTGTGGAGAACGGTCTTCCGCAGATCCCCATGACAGGCTTGACGTTGTGCTCACTGTTGTTTTGTGTTTCAAACAAGGTATAGTAACAGAGAGCATTTACCATGCACTCTTATCACTAACTCTTGTGACCCAGTCTTTTAAGCATGTCAGTCTTTGTAGACATGGGTTTATTTAATTACCATCTTAGGTTATGAAATTGAGGTCAGAAATGCTTACAAGATGCTTCAATGTTCTTTTTAAGTTTAGGCACATTTTCCTCTTCAAGTGATATGAGTGACATCTTCAAAGCTGATTTTGGCTCCTCAAATTAAAAAAAAAGCTGAGTATACAGTAAGCACAAAATTTACATTTATACGCAGACATGAGAAAAGCAAGAGAAGCTGCTGTGAAATGTGAATATTTCAGAAATATTTGGAATATGCATATTTCAAAATAAGTTATGCTGATAACCTGTCAATCCTGGAACATAAGTCATATGTAACTAAAGCACTTCACCTGAGCCATGTTAATTTTTATAGAATAAGATGTTCTCTTCTTAGTTTATTAGTCCTCCTTTATTGCTTTTAGTACAAAGCGTTCCACAAGAAAAATAACACTGATGACCAGACAACTGCATTTCATAAGTGTCTCTGGCATTAATCAGTGTGCTTGAATCCAAGGAGCTATTATTTTAGCCACATTTAAATCCTGATTGCATTTTATTCTGCCTTGGCAATGCTCACAATGTGATATTCATTAGAATGTATTTTAAGCTTTCACATGCTGGCATGGCCATTATTTGTATCCTGCACTGTGAGCAGTAAATCATGTGGAAGATGCCTAGATGCAGAGTTCCAGGCTCCAAAATGTGCCTTCTTTTTGTTTTTGTTTTGCTTTTAGTATTTCTCAAGGACCGAAAGGGGGTTTAGAATACAACCATCTCTGGAACCTAGGCATATTAACTGGAGAATCTCAGATCCTTCATATTTTCTAATAAATTTTAAGATGCCTGCTCAGTTCCTCCAGTACTGTTCCTTTGGTGAGGAAACATAAAGTAGACTGGCTGTACCCAGGTATCTTGGTCCACATCAGAACTCTGCAGAATTACTTCAAATGCTTTGGGGAGTTGGAGCAAATGTGAAAGGGCCTAATGTCCTGAAGCTCTTTTTCTGTCACCTGCACATTTGTGTCCCTGCTCTGAAAGGTCTTTTCATTCACCTCAGAAAGAACGTCAAGCCATCACACTTGTTATATCTCACTTAGCAGTGTGAGGTTCTAAGAAGCCATTTATGAGTTTTCCAGTCATTGTGAGTTAGCTAGAGTTTGGCATCCAGACCTGTATTCACCCTTTTATTCTGCTTCTCATTCAGAGCTTATTTATATCACATTCTATAGGGACAGTTTCATAGAATATAGAAAGTCATGGGATTCTGAAGCAGGTAGACTTGAGTTCAAATCCCCAGCTCCCCACCTTACAAGTTTATGATCTAAGGCAGTGGTACTCAACAGGAGGTAATTTTATACCCTGCCTCCCATCCCTAAGCCCAACATTTGGCAACATCTAGAGACAGTTTTGGCTATTTTAGCTGGTGAGTGCAATAAGCAGCTACAGGGGAGAGACTAAGGATGCTGTTAAACATCCTATAATGCACAGGATAGCCCCCTAAAACAAAGAGTTATCCGGCTTATGTCAATAATGCCCAGGTTGAGCCCTGGTTGGTGTAGCTCAGTGGATTGAGCGCAGGCTGGGAACCAAAGGGTCCCGGTTCGATTCCCAGTCAGGGCACATGCCTGGGTTGCAGACCAGGTCCCCAGTGAGGGCCATGTGAGAGGCAACCATACATTGCTGTTTCTCTCCCTCTCCTGCTCCCTCCCCTCCTGTCTCTCTAATAAATAAATAAAAATCTAAAAAAAAAAATAATGCCCAGGTTGAGAAACTGATATAAGGCAAATGATTTACACTTTTTGAGCTTTCTCATATTTAAAATGGGAATAATATAATCAACTCTCAATTATATGGGTCAAACTGACTATTTGGCCATTAACTTTGATTAGGGGGAGGAGGACTGCCAATTTTGCCTCTAGAAGTGTAGGAGCGGAGGAGGCAAAGAGCCCTGTGGTTGAAGCAGTGCCAGAGGCTGGGAGCCAAACTCCTACTGCTATGCCTCTCCATCTTATACCAGCCCCCAGCTTAATCACATAGATCTAAGTCTGGTTTAATGTCAAAGAACAAGAGAATAGTTTCCTGGTAACCATAGCTGCTGCATTCTTAGTTGTTCTGGAGCTAGTGTCCCCTCCTCCACATTGTATTTCCTATTAGTGATTCTAACAGCTAGAATTTCAGACTGAAATAGAAAGGAACACCATGACCTGCATTACAAAAGACAGCTTTCTTCTAGTTGGGCCTTCCAGTATCTCACAGAACAAACCACAGAGTCAGCTAGCTCTTCTGGGACAGAACGAACCCTGTCGGTAAGCACATAGGGCATTTATAATACCTTCCACTTATACTGTATAGCACTCTGTATGAAGCATACCATCTAAGTACTTTACCTTATTCACTCATTTTAATCCTCACACAAAATCTATGAGGTAACTACTACTACCTTCTTTTTACAAATGAAAAAATTTGGGCACTGAGAGGCTACATAAATTTGCCTAAGTTTACACAGCCGACAAAGTAGAAGGGCTACATACAAGCCCGGGATATCTGGCTCCGGAGACTCCAGAGTTTCTGTGCTATGAACCACTATACAAATCTGAGTCTCAAATAAGGAATACAGAAGAGACTTGGAATAAAACAATCTGTATTCCAAAGGAAAAGTCTTGCTAGAAAGGCAATTGGAGTTTTATGAATTGGGCAGGAAGAAAGGTGCACTTCAAATGCTTAAAAGCATGTCAGATTTTAAAGTAGAAGATAATGCAGAATGGGCTTTGAAATCAGAGAGCCTGGGACTAAATTCGGGTTTCTTAGGTAAAGGAATCTAACGACTTTGGGCAGATTATTATAGTCTCTGACCCTCACTTCTTTTTGAAGGCCAAATTAACAAAATTTGTCAAATACCCTAAACAATGCTCAGTAGGCACTTTAGAAATGGTCAGATGCATCCCCGCCCAAAGGAGACTAAACAAAGGTTCTCCTTGGACTGCCCTAATCTACAAAGAACCATAACCTAGATCACAGGGGAGATGGTCGCCTAGACAATATGGAGGGCTATAAATCCTCATTGTGCTTAGCCTGAGAATACACCTCTGCTACCTTTGGGTAAATGTCTCCCTACCTCAAGAATAAGATGTGGCAGACCTACTACCATCATCAGAAATCCCACCTTAGAATAGTCACATACTATTAGTGGATCAGAAAAGCAATTTAGTGACCACCAAATGAAAATTTTACATAAACAAGTTTAATAAATAAATAAGTCTAGAACACCCAGCAATGAGAGTAAATATTGTATTGTGAAATATTTGTTTTGGCATTATAGACACACATATGTACATATGATTGTATACATATATATATACACACATGTACTTGTGTGTATGTGTGTAGGCATTAAGGTCAAATGCATTTCCTTCATGCCTAAAAAGAAAATTGAAAAGGACTACATTAGAGTTTGGGATTTGGTTTTGTTTTTGGCAGTTAGGATGTGTTCACAATGTACCATTCATTATCTCTCACAAAAAGTCTCCCTTGTGATCGGGCCACAGAATTGTATGAGGTAACTAGCTAACACTGGCGTATGGTAATCTGTGACCATGAAAATACAATATAAGTGTTTCAGTAAAGAGGATCACATAGTTATTTTTTGGTTTCCTACTGCCTATCACAGAACTGTGAATAGAGTAAACAGTCAATAAATAACAGCTGATTTGATGTCACGAAGCAATGAACTAGCAAGTGAAACACTACCTCGATGCTTGAAGAACCATGTTTTAAAGCAGCCAACAGAAAAAAGAAATTGTGCTTGCTCAACAAAATTTGGGGAAAAGAAAACTTCATTTTAACTTTCATTTTCTCTTACGGAAAGATCAATAATTGGTAGACCAAGGATATATCCCAAAACGGTGTCTCTTAATATCATATTTTTGCCAGATTTGAACGGGATAGAAAAATGGGAGCCAGCTGACACTAAAGTTAAGAAAATATGTAACAACTTGAAAAAACTAAAGCAGAAGATGTAATTTAACAGAATGCCTAAAATGGAATAATGTTAACCTAAAAGGAGATCTCCAACAACATGAGAAAGAAGCTCTCTGGTCTCTGGTCTGTTTAATAATTTAAATAATGAATTCTCTGAAAATATGAATGGTATATCTAGCAAATTTGTAGATGTCACCAATCTGGGTAAAGGAGAAATTGCTTTCAATGAAAACACCCGGATCTCTATAGATTATCACAGGTTTGGCAAATGACAGGTGAAATCTAACAAGATGAATTGTTATAGTGATAAGTGTAAGGTCCTGGATTTGGATTAAAGACAACTATACAAGTGCAGGATGGGAAAAACTTGGCCTAGCAACAATACATTTTAAAAAAGAAAAAAGAAAAGAAAAATATTTAGACATTTCTGTTTAAAATGAATACAAAATGAATCAGCCTTCAAAGAGAGGATTACAGTTTCAGTGATGTTAACACAGGCAGAGCATGTTAAAGAAGTATCTTAGATATAGTAATATATGAGTATGTCTGATTATGTATCAGATAATTATGCTATTGTTTGAACAAATAATCTTGCTCAGACCACACCTGAGTATGATGTTCCGTTCCATGAGCCACAATTTAAAAATGTATTTGCATGAAAGCAGTCAAACTGATGAGAGGACTTGAAACCCTTTTATATGAAGAACAGGTAAAGGAACTAGCCATGTTTAATCTGAAAAAGAGAAGCCCACAAAAGATATTAAATTATCTTAGTAAACGGCTAAAAGAAGAAATTGGGACTTTGTACCACATTTCATCTTGGTACAAAGAAAAACTTTGCTGCCTTTGGAGATTATAAATTCCTGGGTAGAATGAGGATGTGTTTATTTGGAAACCAAACAATCACTTTGAGAAATGTTGCAAACAGGATTAAAGAATGTTCTGATGTCTAATGACCTTTAAGGTCCTTTCCAATTTTCAAAGTAAATAATTTAAAAAATAAATACTATATATATTAAACCTAATCTTGTATAGCCTTCAGACTGCTCCTAAAGAACAACAACTACAATAATAATAAAAGATAGAATATTAAGACTCCGGCCAAGATGGAGGCGCAGGTAGACACACTGTGCCTCCTCACACAACCAAAAGAGGAAAAAACAATTTAAAAAACAGAACAAACCAGAACTGACAGAAAATCGAACTGTGTGGAAGTCCGACAACCAAGGAGTTACAGAAAACACGTTCATCCAGACTGGTAAGCGGGGCGGAGCCGGGCGGTGAGCGCTCAGCCAGACAGCGGCTTGTGGGCCGGACGGCCACCGGGGCAGCTGCCCGGAGAGGCCAGTGGTGGGCGTGCCTGGCCAAAACGCAGTCGGCGCACCCGGAGAAGCCCGCGGCAGGCCGACGGGAACCCAGCGGGGCCAAAACTGGTGGACCAGGTGGTCCCTCATTCGTGCACTGATAAACTGGGAGAAAAAGCTGGGGAGCAGAGCAGACCACGCAACCCACCATCACAGGGAAATAAAGCCTCAAACCACCAATTGAAAACACCTGTGGGGGTTAAGGCAGCAGCAGGAGGAACTCCCGGCCTCACTGGAGAGTTCATTGGAGGGGAGTGACTGGGAGCTGGCGCAGAACGGAGCAAGCGCCCTAGTTCCCTCTCAGGCCCCGCCCCCACAGGCAGCATCAGAATGCAACAACGTGAGTTGCCCCGCCCTGGTGAACACCTAAAGCTCCGCCCCTTCAAGTAACAGGAGCACCGAGAGAAAAAAAATGGCCCAAATGAAAGAACAGATCAAAACGCCAGAAAAAATACAACTAAGCGACAAAGAGATAGCCAACCTATCAGATGCACAGTTCAAAACACTGGTAATGAGGATGCTCACAAGATTGGTTGAATTTGGTCGCAAATTAGATGAAAAAGTGAAGAATACGCTAAGAGAAATAAAGGGAAATGTACAGGGAACCAATAGTTATGGGAAGGAAACTGGGACTCAAATCGATGGAGTAGACCAGAAGGAAGAAAAAGACATCCAACCGGAAAAGAATGAAGAAACATGAAATCAAAAACATGAGGAAAGGCTTAGGAACATCCAGGACATCTTTAAACGTCCCAACATCCGAGTCATAGGGGTGCCAGAAGGAGAAGAGGAAGAGCAACAAATTGAAAACTTATTTGAACAAATAATGAAGAAGAATTTCCCCAAGCTGGTGAAGGAAATAGACTTCCAGGAAGTCCAGGAAGCTCAGAGAGTCCCAAAGAAGTTCGACCCAAAGAGGAACACACCAAGACACATCATAATGACATTACCCAAGATTAAAAATAAGGAGAGAATCTTAGCAGCAGCAAGAGAAAAGAGGACAGTTACCTACAAAGGAGTTCCCATAAGACTGTCAGCTGATTTCTCAAAAGAGACCTTTCAGGCAAGAAGGGGCTGGAAAGAAGTATACCAAGTCATGAAAGGCAAGGACCTACATCCAAGATTACTCTATCCAGCAAAACTTTCATTTAGAATGGAAGGGCAGATAAAGTGCTTCTCAGATAAGGTCAAGTTCAAGGAGTTCATCATCACCCAGCCTTTATTATATGAAATGTTAAAGGGATTTATATAAGTCATGGAGGGGTATCAACAGGGGAGTGGGAGAGGAGGAAAAAGTACAGAGAATAAGTAGCATAAATGGTAGAAAACAGACAGGGGGAGGTTAAGAATAGTATAGAAAATGTAGAAGCCAAAGAACTTTTGGTTATGACCCATGGACAAAAACTAAAGGGCGGGGAATGGGGGAGTGTGGGGTGGAGGGGAATAAAGGGGGAGAAATGGGGCAACTGTAATAGCATAATCAATAAAATATATTTAAAAAATAAAATAAAAGAATATTAAAACACCACAGGATTGCAAATATTTACATTAAACCTTTTACATGATACATATGGAAATATCTAGGAAATATTGTGGTTTCATTTCCAGACCACCACAATAAAGTGAAACTCACAATGAAGCAAGTCTTAATCCTTTTGCTGGTGAAGAGTTTTGCCTTCAACTTGTATAAAAAAAAAAAAAAATCAAACATGCGCCCTGGCTGGTGTAGCTCAGTGGATTGAGTGCGGGTTGGGAACCAAAGGGTCCCGGTTCTATTCCCAGTCACGGCACATGCCTGGGTTGCAGGCCAGGTCCCCAGTGAGGGCCATGTGAGAGGCAACCACACATTGCTGTTTCTCTCCCTCTCTTTCTCCCTCTCTCTAAAATAAATAAATAAATAAATAAAATCTTTAAAAAATCAAACATGCAACATCTATGAAGCGCAATAAAGCAAAACACATTACAACAAGACGTGTCTCAATTAGTTGACACTTCTTTGGCATAAAGCAAACTTGAAACGTGTAGTACATATGTATATTTTGAAGGAATAAATATAATAAAGTCCATGATAAACTTCACATAGATGAAATTGATGCATCTCTCTGATGCCTAAAAGATTAAAAGAAACAAAATTTCACCTGGTATTTTCAAAATACTTGTATGGTTACATTCACGTATATTTTTTTTAAAAGCTAAAGGTACAGCAGATTGTTTTTCCACTTTTTATTTTGGTTTTCGATAAATAAAACCTGAATTCCCAATTGTAGACTGATTTGCTGGCAGCAAATTTGAATTGGCTTCAGACATCCAGATGTACTATTCGTTTGCTAGCTGACAAAGAGCGCAATTAGCTCAAATACTGCCCACTTTGGCAAAGTGGTCTTTTGAATTGTAAAGAAAAATATCCTTAGGAACATTCAGATAATAGGCTGTAGATTACTCAATTATTAAAACAACAAAAACAATATGTAAATTCACCAAAAACTTGAATTACTGAAGCACTACTGAATTTTTTATCATTAGTTTACAAATTCCCTAGAACAGGTTCTTTCTTGTCAGTTGTCTGTTTTGGCAGGTCACTTGTCAAAACAGAGTGTTTCTTTTTTTGCTTTTTTTCGTTTTTGTTTTTTTAGAGAAAGAGAAAGGGAGGGATAAAGGGAGGGAGGCAAACATCAATGTGAAAGAGAAACATCAATTAGTTGCTTCTCATACACACACCCTGACAGGAAACCAAACCTGCAACCTAGGCATGTGCCCTGACCTGAATCTAATCCGTGACCTTTTGCTTAATAGGACAAAGCCTAACCAACTGAGCCACACCAGCCAAGGCTCAAAACAGAGTTTTAAAAAACACCTCAAATAAAATAACTGGTTCCACTAACCGTGTTAGTAATTGTCTTTACATTCTTAACCATGCCTATCACTGTTTCTGGAAAGCAACTATTAGCCACTAAGCAGGAAGGGATCCTTTAATATTTAATAGCATAGTTTGCTATGAAAGCATATCATACCATGCAATTATCATAAAACATAAATACTTAAAATATTAGGTGATCAGCCCTGTCTGGTGTGGATCAGCGAACTGAGTGCTAGCCTGCAAACCAAGAGGTCATCAGTTCAATTCCCAGTCAGGGCACATGCCTGGGGTGCAAGCTAGGTCTCCAGTTGGGGGAGTACGAAAGGCAACCACGCATTGATGTTTCTCTCCCTCTCTTTCTCCCTCCCTTCCCTTCTCTGTAAAAGTAAATAAATAAAAACCTTTTTTTTTTAAGATTTTATTTATTTATTTTTAGAGAGAGGGGAAGGGAAGGAGACAGAGAGGGAGAGAAACATCAATGTATGGTTGCTCCTCACATGGCCCTCACTGGGGACCTGGCCTGCAACCCAGGCATGTGCCCTGACTGGGAATCGAACCGGGACCCTTTGGTTCCCAGCCCGCGCTCAATCCACTGAGCTACACCAGCCAGGGCAAATAAAAACCTTTTTAAAAATCTTATTTAAAAATATTAGGTGTTCAAAATATAAATTTGATCTACATAAATGAACATATTTATAATGATTTCCAGGAGTAATATGTTTTGTGTAGCTTAAAGCCACAGCTATAAACATCTAAAGTTAATAGAAAATAGTAACAATGAGTGAACACAAATACTCCAGTATACATATTTCCCTTATGTCAGTAACGTTATGCATGTTTGCATTTATTTTTTTAAAGGTAAAAATAAAAGGTAGTCTTATAATATCATATGTTGTTTCTCATGCTATAGAGGAAAAAAATATTTTCAAATATCCTTTCAGTCATTTTCTCATCGTTATTTTTGGGCAGTATTAATTTTATTTTGACCTCATAACATCTCACAGAATGCTACAAGTGTCAACAGGGATTAAGAGAAAATGAATGTTATGTGCATTTGCAAAATGCCACAGCAGATAGAGTCATTTATTTGCTTGGTCACTTTTTCTGGTCAGAAGCTATGACTTAAGCTTCAGGAAAAAAAAATTTCTCTCATCTATTTTACACATGAGAGATCACACACAATTATAAATTATTTTAATCAAACATAGACATACAATGTGTAAATCCTAATTGCAGTCATAAGAAAAGGTGAGTTACTTACTCCAATCTAGTAATGTATACTATATCTTGATTTTTTTAAAGATTTTATTTATTTATTTTTAGAGAGAGGGGAAGGAAGGAGAAGGAGAGAGAGAGAGAAACATCGAAGTGTGGTTGCCTCTTGCACACCCCCTACTGGGGTCCTGGCCCACAACCCAGGCATGTTCCCTGACTAGGAATTTAACCCACGACCCTTTGGTTCACAGGCCGGCACTCAATCCACTAAGCTACACCAGCCAGGACTCAATATCTTGATTTTTAAATTGAGGAATATGACAAAAAGTCATTTTGTGAATATATTTTTTCCAAATAACTTCTTCTTAGCTCAAAACAGCTTCATAAAGCACTAAATTTTCCCAGGGATGGAATGTGATTAAATGTACATTATTCTCTGCTAGTGTTTTAGCTGGTCATGTAACTCATTAATATGCGGAAATCAAATCAATATGTTCACTTTGCTTTTCTTATAAAGGCAAAAGGATGTCCAATTTGAATCTCTGCCAAGTTGTCATTTTTTTCAGAGAAACTTCAGAGCCTATCTTTCACTTCAGTGTTCTCACAACCAATCTCCTTACTCGTAACAAATCGGGGGGGCGGGGAGGGGGGCTTTTTTTTCAGTTGAGACTTGCTTCTACATGTCTAAATATGGAACTATTCAAGGGCATGATAAACTCCATAAAAAATAGCTGAAGGTCTTAGAAAGCAGTAAGACCTCTGTTGTGGCAGTGATTTCCACACGTGTGTAAACATGCAGTCCTGAGAATTTACACGTTTTGAGCACAGCTCCATGTGATTCCTGTGTGAGCAAGTGTGGATCATGTCTGTGGAATGGGAATTCTCTAATAGGAATTTGGCAAAGATGTATCTTAAAAAATTCTGGCTTGCTGACCCCTGCATATTACTTTAACCTGGTCCTGTCTGCCACCGGACGTGAATCTACATCCTGATGCCTTGCTATGAGTAATCCTACCTGTTCTGCTTAATCCC